>SJYQ01095382.1:257273-345297 GCA_006410935.1 Redunca redunca
AAACAAAAATAAATTAAAAAAAATAAACATTGGAAAAAAAAAAATAAAGCCAAAGTTTATTTTACCCATGGTTTTAAAGCAAAGGAACACAGCTCATCAAATTATTGAAGAATAAATAGTAAGTTTCTGGTGGTATCAGGAACTGTGTTCCCATCACAAGTCAATATTTTTGACACCCAAGTGAACTAGTCCAGACAGGTTCTCAGCCTTAGATTTGGAGAAAACTTGGACTCGGGGTTGTGGAAAGTTAAAATGTTAGACCTCTGAAAGCCAGAAGAGTTCATGGAGTAGTAAAAAGAACTGGATTTACCTCACTTTTAACTTGGTCTCTTGAGAACACACATCAGCAAGAAAAATTTCCAGTTTTATTCAAACAAGTTCCCTCGGGGAAATACGCTCAGAGCTTGGAGTAACAGTGGAAAATGTATTAATGAGCAGATGTAGTGAGCCGATACAGTTAACATACAGAGCTGTAAATATCACCACAGCTACAGTATCTGAGCGTGTTCAGCCTTAAGCTGGAGAAGGTATGGTTTTTGCACTTGAATTCCTAAGTCTGTCTCAGGAACCCATGCTTCACTCCTTTCTTCTTTCTCGTCTGGAGACAGAGCTTCAGTCCCCACCATCCAGGGAGGCACCGGCTTCCACACAGAGACCTTCATCTCGGACTTCCCCTCCAGGTGAGTCTGAGGTCCATAGACACTGCTGGAGAAAGTCAGAGGGAATAAAACCCAAGAACATTTACCTGAAGTCACCTGAAAACCCAAACAGCTGACCCAGAGCTGAGAGATCTCCATGTTTATTTGCTTGATTGACTAATTTATAATCAATTTATTTATAATGTTAAATAGAGAAGTATCTATTGGATTCATCAATTCAAGGTTTATTGTTGCCAGTTAAGTTTGGGAATTAAAATTTAGTTGAATAAGACTCAAGAAGGGAGGCATAGTGTTGTCAGTAAAATTTTATAATTTCCAAGAGATTTGCAGTTTAGGGAAGTAGGAAAATAGACTAGCAGATGTGGAGAGATCTGCAGTGAAGTGATGACATTTTATTAATTTACTTTTAATAAAGATAAGGTATTTGAGAAGGCTCTATATTCATTAGGAAGATCCAGATCAATAGACTTAGCTCCTGCCTTGTAACTACAGTTCTTGAAATACACTTCTCATAGAATCTTCTCTCACACAGAGTATTCAGTTGAAAATATTGCATTTAACTGTATCTCTTTTATGTTTTGGGGTTTTTATGTGTAATTTTTACAATGTTGTGTTTTCTGCCATACAACAATGCAAATCAGCCATAATTATCCATACATCCCCTCCTTCCCAAGCCTCCCATTTAACCCAGCAATCCCAATTGGACATATACCCTGAGAAAACCATAATGGAAAATGACACATGTACTGCAGTGTTCGTAACAGCACTATTTACAATAGGCAGGACATGGAAGCAACCTAGATGCCCATCAACAGATGAATAGATAAAGAAGATATAGTACCTATATACAGTAACATATTCCTCAGCCATTAAAAAGAATGAAATACTACATTTAATATGCAAACAGTCATATGGTAAAGGGCCTTACTTCACAATTATTTCAGTACTTGGAGGCTGAATATATTAGGGGATTTTTGAGCCTTTTATTTTCTGTACTGAAAACTGTATCTGCATGTTCTTTGTTTTACATACTGGTACTTGAGTGCTGTTATTTTTTCTATTTCTTTCTTTTTTTTCCTTCTTTTTTTGCTGTATAATTTCCTTTATAATTTATTTCATCTCAAGCTGTGAGATAAAAGCCCAGGAACTGTATTCCAGCCTGCAGAAGAAGGGGAGAATGAAATGTGTTTTAAATACCTTGAGGAATCTTGCTAAAATAGAAATGCATGCAACTTCTCTTTCCCCACTCTTTCCCTCCCCATCACAGGTGTATCAGACACCATTTCACCCAAAACTGCTGTAAACAGCAACCAGTTCCCTGGTCTGAATTCCCTATTCCAGTCTCTCTTTTTTATGTTTTATCCATTCTTTTGAACAATTATAATTTTTGAGAGACTTTGCTAATTTCCATTTAATCCTTGTTCAGTTCAGTTCAGTTCAGTCACTCAGTCGTGTCCGACTCTTTGCAACCCCATGAATCGCAGCACGCCAGGCCTCCCTGTCCATCACCATCTCCCGGAGTTCACTCAGACTCACCTTCATCGAGTCCGTGATGCCATCCAGCCATCTCATCCTCTGTCGTCCCCTTCTCCTCCTGCCCACAATCCTTCCCAGCATCAGAGTCTTTTCCAACGTATGTGTAATGTATTTGTTGGGTTGTGTGAGTGTTCATAAATTGTGAGTGATCAAATCTATCAGTTAGTCATATTTTGTCTTTCCTCCCACTGCTCTTTAGACATAGAAAGTTCTACATTTGCAGTGGCAAAAAGAAAAATAAATAAATAAATAAATAAAAACCCTTTAGATTAATTGCTTCTTTTTTTTTTTTACTTTTATTCTCTTTTTTATTTTTAGTTGAAGGATAATTGCTTTACAATATTGCGTTGGGTTCTGCCATACATCAACACGAATCAGTCATATGTATACATAGGTATACATATGTCCTCTCTCTCTTGAACCTCCCTCCCACCTCCCACCCCATCACAACCCTCTAGGTTGTCACAGAGCACCAGCTGTGGGTTCCCTGCACCATACAGCAAATACCCACTGGAGATCTATTTTACATACAGTAATGTATATATTTCCATTGCTTGTTATTCACTTATTTTTCCTTACTGCTACCTTTTATCTTCAGTAGATCTATTTTTAAAATATTAATCAAATGCTGCCATCTTGTGGAACATATTCTTTTGCATTCAACAAAGATCACATATATTTCTCATAAGGATGTTTAAATACATATATATTTATACTGACTGAAATTATAATTTTAGTTACTGCTTCCCCTGTGTGTGTGTGTGTGTGTGTATTAGTCACTCAGCCATGTCCAATTCTTTGAAGCCCCATGGACTGTAGCCCACCAGGCTCCTCTGTACATGAAATTCTCCAGGCAAGAATACTGGAGTGGGTTGCCATTTCCTTCTCCAGGGGATCTTCCAAGCCAGGGATCGAACCTGAGTCTTCTGCAATGCAGGCAGAATCTTTAACGTCTGAGCCATAGGAAAGCCTACTGTTCCCCATACTGTTTTTTTTTTTATTATATTTCATTCATTTGTCCATTTCATTTATATACAAAACCAGTATTAGTGTGACCATGGTTATTTTATATTTTTCTTTCATAATTTCATCTTAATTTTTAGTCAGTTTTGTTTAGCCAACTTGTTTCCAATGCACTATAATTTGAACAGGTTTTATTTCCAGTGTTATTCTTTTTATTTTATAAATTTCATTTTCTAAAAATGTGTTTCTTTGTATATGCATACACTGATGAAACCACAGAAGAACAAAGAAGGTGAGGTCCCACCCATCCGTTTCTCACATTTTAATGGAGGAAGAAGCTGTGGTCCCTTGAGTCTGAACACCTTGCTGCTGTTCTCTCTGCAACCTGTCTCTTCTGCTGAACTCTCTATTCATATTGCATTTCCCTCAGCAGGAATTTGTCTTTTAAAAAACAAACAAACAAAAAACAAACTATTCCTCAATTACTGCAATTGATTAGAAACATTTTGGACTATATCTTAGAGCTGCTGCTGCTGCTGCTAAGCAGCTTCAGTCATGTCCTACTCTGTGCGACAGCATACCTTTTACATGTGATGCAGCATGCATGCACATTTAAGCAAAAAAAATACACATGTATCATATGCCAACCAATACACACAGGGCTGAACAAAGTAAACCAAAATACCTTTACTATATTCGAGGCATTCTGAATTTCTCACTAACAGTGTAGAGTACATGACTACTAGAGGGAAAACAATGTGGAATAGGCATTCCTATTCTGAGATGGCACCGAGATCCTTCGAAATGGAAATTCCATACAAAAATTATGGATATGGATTTTTGAGTGCAAAATGTAAATCGTAGAATTTCAACTGTGTCTGCAGTGCCAATCTCTGAGAAAATTAGCCATAGTATTTTGTCTTTTCTGCCTGTCAAATTCACCACATGGAACCAGGGAATGAGACACAAATTTCAGAATTTCTTCTTCTGGGATTATCAAAGAAAATAGAACTTCAGCCCCTCATATTTGGACTTTTCCTCTCCATGTACCTAATCACTGTGATTGGAAACCTGCTCATCATTCTGGCTGTCAGCTCAGACCCCCACCTCCATACCCCCATGTACTTCTTCCTCTCCAACCTCTCCTTTGTAGATGTCTGCTTCACTTCCACCACCATCCCAAAGATGCTGAAGAATATACAGACAGAGAACAAAGTAATAACCTATGAAGGGTGCATCACCCAGATACACTTTTTCATGCTCTTTGCCACAATGGAAATCATCCTCCTGACTGTGATGGCCTATGACCGCTTCGTGGCCATCTGTCATCCTCTGCACTACACAATCATCATGAATCCCCGGGTCTGTGGACTGCTGGCTCTGATGTCCTGGATGATGAGTGCCCTGAATTCCTTGTTACAAAGCTTAATGGTGTTGTGGCTGTCCTTCTGTACAGACTTAGAAATCCCCCACTTTTTCTGTGAGATTACTCAAGTGGTCCAACTTGCCTGTTCTGACACCTTTCTTAATGACATTGTGCTGTATTTTGCAACTATGCTACTAGGCAGTGTTTCCCTCACTGGTATCCTCTATTCTTACTCTAAGATAGCTTCCTCCATACAAAGAATCTCATCTGCTCAGGGGAAGTATAAAGCATTTTCTTCCTGTGCATCTCACCTCTCAGTTGTCTCCTTATTTTACTGTACAGCCTTAGGAGTGTATCTTAGCTCTGGTACTACCCACAGCTCACAGTCAAGTGCAACAGCCTCGGTGATGTACACTGTGGTCACACCCATGCTGAACCCCTTCATCTACAGTCTGAGGAACAAAGACATAAGGAGGGCTCTGAGAAGAATCATTGGGATGGCAGTTCTATATGGGCCAATTGTCCTGGGGCTAAAGAAGCACCCATGACTATAGGACTCAAAGCCACAGAGGCAGAAATTGTTTTTCCTTAATCAGATTGCTAAAGTAGAACTTGCTGCTCCTATTTATAACCTGGAGTTTTCATTTCTTTGAATTTAACTCCTCTACACAATTTGTCACTCACTTTAAGTTTCAGATCTGTCTGATACATAGACAGTTTTCCCTTTTTTCATATTCATGCATTCACAAAGTTTTTTCTCAATTTGGGACCAAGAGCATTTGAAGATTTCAGTATCTTACCTGGGGCAAATTGGATTATTTAAAAATTGTTATTGTTTAGTCACTCAGTTGTGTCTGACTCTGCAACCTCATGGACTGTATGTAGCCTGCCAGCCTCCTCTGTCCATGGGATTTCCCAGGCAAGAATACTGAGACATGGGTTGTCATTTCCTTTCCCAGGGCATCTTTCCAGACTAGGGACTGAACATACATCTCTTGTGTTGACTGATGGGTTACTTATCACTGATCCACTAGGGAAGTCCATTCCTTAAAAATTATTTATTCTCAATGACACATATCATACTAAGTGATTTTTCTTTTGTTTTCTGTATGAGTGTATTACTTACATGGGGAAAACAAACTAGACTTGGCAACTAAAGCCATTTATGTTATTTCATTGTAGAGGAAAATATGAATCTACAGATTTTACTTTAATCCATTATTTTTCTATTGCCACTTTAACTGCTGTTCTTCACCGTGTAGATTTGAACATTAATCCATTTAAGTCCCAGCCTACTGATAGTGATACTATTGGCTAGGCATTTCTGACGCGCTCACCTGGCTTGTATTATTTATTTCAAGAAAACACAAGACATCTTCCTGACCAAGTCTATGCTGTTACTGGACAGGTCCTTTTGGTATTTATTATGATTCAAAGATGCCTGTTGGCAATATCTATTGGGAAACTTAAAAAAAAAAAAACCCACAAAGTTTGTAATCATTAATACTGGAAGGTACATAGCATGCCATCACTTAGGTCTTAGGTAGAGAGAAAAAGAGAGCACTGACTGGGAGCTCTGCCTGTATTGGGTTTTGTGGGTGGGGTGGCTAGAAGTCTGCTAGTTCACTCATTATTGGTGTATTTAAAACATACAGTGGAATAAGGGCATGATCAGAAAAAAAGCAGGTTCACTCATGTGCTCAGTCATCTATTTACCCAGGCTTTCTAAAAGGGCAACTTCATTGGTGGGGGTGACTTGAATGCTTCTCTAGTAGCTGTGTCATACAGCTGACAATATGCAGATGACACCACCCTAACGGCAGAAAGTGAAGAGGAGCAAAAGAGTCTCTTGATGAAAGTGAAAGAGGAGAGTGGAAAAGTTGACTTAAAACTCAACATCAAAAAAAAACTAAGATCGTGACATCCGGTTCCATCACTTCATGGGAAATAGATGGGAGGAAAATGGACACAGTGGCAGATTTTATTTTCTGGGGCTCCAAAATCACTGAGGATGTTGACTGCAGACATGAAATTAAAATACACTTGCTCCTTGGAAGAAAAGCTATGATAAACCTAGGCAGCCCATTGAAAAGCAGAGACATCATTTTGCCAACAAAGTTCCGCATAGTCAAAGCTGACATAGCTTTTGCCAGTAGTCACGTACAGATGTGTGTTGGACCATTAAAAAGGCTGAAAAGTGTGAAAGTGAAAATCACTCAGTCGTGTCCAACTCTGCAACTTCAATGACTATACTGTTCACGGAATTCTCCAAGCCAGAATATTGGGGTGGGTAGCCCTTTCTTTCTCCAAGGGTTTTTCCAACTGAGGGATCAGACCCACGTCTCCCACATTGCAGGTGGATTCTTTACCAGCTGAGCCACAAGGGAAGCCACCGATGAACTGATGCTTTCGAGTTGTGGTATTGGATAAGACTCTTGGGAGTCCCTTCAACTGCAAAGAGATCAAATCAATAAATCCTAAAGGAAATCAACCCTGAATATTCATTGGAAGGACTGATGCTGAAACTGAAGCTTCAATACTTTGGCCATCTGAGGCAAAGAGCCAATTCATTGGAAAAGACCCTAATGCTTGGACAGATTGACGGCAGGAGGAGAAGGGGACGACAGAGGATGAGATGGTTGGATGGCATCACCGACTCAATGGACATGAGTTAAGCAAGCTCCTAGGGATAGAACAGGACAGGGAAGCCTGGCATGCTGCAGGTCATGGGGTTGCAAAGAGTCAGACATGATTTAGTGATTGAACAATAGCAGCAGTTGGCAATATGTTTATTCCACATGACTGTCTTTGAAATGAATGCCTCGGAAATCAAAAGCTGTATTTCTGGCTCTTAAATTGTAATCAAAATCTCAGTACCAGATATTAAAGCTACAAGCCTGCTACTGTGTTTTATAACTGCTCTTCTGTCTTATTCAATTATCCACCTTGGCGTCCAGAATGCCTACCACAGTCACTTGCAAAAATTGATTATCAAATACATATCTCTCATGGAAGTTTACAGGGAAAGAAAAATTTGAAGTGATAATTTAGGAAATAAAGCCACTGGCCCAAACCCCAGGAATGAACTTGAAGACACGAGGTGCAGGGAAAAGCGAGGCTTTAATGACAGTCTTGCAAGATCAGGTGTCTGGTGGGCAGGCAAACCCAGAACTGTTACAATGGAGTTTTTATCCCCCTCCTCGTGCAAAGCATTCTCACAGTTCCTCATTGGCATGAGTAACTACAGGGTCAATAATCTTCCCAAGGAAGTCACCTGGATTTGTTACCCTCCCTTTGTCTGGATTTTCCTGTGCAAGTATCCTGATGGCTATTACATCAGCAGGCTGTCACTCTAGGCTAGTTGTCCTTGAAAATAGGCCACTTCAAGTTTTTATTTTTTACAGTATGATTTAAGTATCACAGATGGCCATAAATATGAGGAAGCAAAATGTCAAGTCATACATTCTGTTACTGTGCACAATATTTTTCATGTTGTACATCTATTTATTAATGCATGGAAGGTGTTTTATCATAAGTTGAGGATTATATTCATTGAGATGAATGATTGGTTACTGCATTCTATGTTTTATTACATCATTGTTATCCTGTTTCTGCTTGGAAACTTCTAATCCTACTAATTATTAGGACTCTTTCTCTTGTTCTATGAAATCTCTCCCCTTTCCTGACTTTTGCTAAAAATAAGGAATGGTGAATGAATAATATCAGTCCATTCATTTCTCATCTCCTTCATGCTCAGGAATCTCTTCATTTTTAATGATCAGAGGATCATCCACAAGAGAGTTTGATATCCTGCTCAGTCATATGATTCAGGGTAATCAGTTTTTCTGCACAAACATGCATGTTCCTATGTGTGTCCTAGTTACCTAGAAGGGAGCCTCAAGATAGTCACTTGTTCCTACAGTTATCTGAAATAACACAATGGCCATGTGTCATTTCTTCAAATATCAGAATATATGTCAAAAATTAAAATCTCCAGATTATTATAATTGCACTCATTTTGTTCATGCTCATTATTGGATTGTTAGTTATTGATGTATAACAAATCATTTTGTGTCAATGGGATTAAATAATAATATCTAATATCTTTATCATTAGACAAATTTATAAGCTGTGGAGTCATACTAATTTCTCTGTGCTCCTCATAAGCATGTAGTCAGCTGTCACACTGTGTTTTTAAGACTCATTCAAGGAGTTGCTGCTGAACAAGGAAGCCTGGCTGCTGGATAGGGAAGCCCATGGGGCTACAAAGAGTCGGACACAACTGAGTGACTGAACTAAACTGATGATGTTAGTATGACTGTAGTGCTCGTCTGTCTTGAATCAATTTTTGCTCTCAGTTTATCATAGTTTTATCTTAAGATTTAACTTCTATTTACATAAAAAATGAGCTTGTCACATGAACTATTTAAATTTAATAACACAGTTTCTATATCTAGAACATATATCCCAATTAGAACATGTATCTCACAGCCCTGTTAAGTGAGAACCTGCTGTCTATGCTTATAGACTCAACCCTTAGCCATGTACCATCAGATTTTTCCCATTTAATTAAATTATTGGAGTATATTATACAGAACAAACTTCATAAAGTATACAAATTAATGAATTAAGAGTTATACAAAAATAAGATAATCTACTAAATATTTNTTTAAAGTTTTTATGTAATTATGAAAAATTTAAACTATTTGAGCTTCTGTTTCCTTATTTCTGAAGGTTATGTGGAATAATAAACATAACTTAATAGGGATGCAATAAGAAATAAATGAAATGAATATGGAAATTCAGCTTTTAGCCCAAAGAAAACACTCAAGAGTAAATGTTGCATCTGTTTCTTTGTGTGTGTGTTTGGCTGCATTTTTGTTTTGAATAAGCACAATCCTACAAATATATGTACACACATAACAGACATGATTAGGATCCATTTTTTATATAAAGGGAAAATTGAGAGAAAATTGGAGAGAATAGAAATGAAAAGAATGAAATTTTCAAGTAAAATGAAATAAAAGAATGTAGAAATATAGACATAAAAACTTAAAGTACAGTGAGTGATCTCAATTTTTATAATGGATCACATTTCCTGTCTTAATGTGAAAAGGCATCACAGCGAGGCATGTGTACAACAAAGTAAGGCAGTGAGGAATTCATTGTATCAGCTAATGGGATGGAAGACCTTCAAATAGACTGAAACTTTTCTTTTTACTTAATGTGGGTTTTCAACATAAAATACCCTAGTTAAGGTAAGCTAATGAATGAACTGCAGAGAAGGCAATGGCACCCCACTCCAGTACTCTTGCCTGGAAAATCCCATGGACGGAGGAGCCTGGAGGGCTGCCATCTATGGGGTCGCACAGAGTCGGACACGACTGAAGCAACTTAGCAGCAGCAGCAATGATGAACTGAGAAGTTTAAACTCAATCCTTGCAAACAAACTTTATTCAATAAATGTCTATATTAGATTCCTATTGTTGTTGTAAAACACTCCCAAACTAGTTACTTAAAATAAACAAATATATGCTCTTACAGTTCTGGGTGTAAGGAACTTAAAATAAATGAGTCTCATTGGGGTTATATCAAATGTCTGGAGAGACGGTATAGTGTGGCAACATAGTAATATCCTACATTCACCTCCATCCATGGACACACCTAATCTACAGCTACCTATGGATCAACTTCCTCTGAAAAAGATATGAAAACTAGATGAACTTCTCCTCCAAAATAAATAATAATAGGACCACATCAAGATGGTAGAAGAAGAGAAGCGGTCTCTCTAACAACTCCACCCCTGGCATTGGTGACCCACAAATAGGCGGGATCTTACACTTAACAGAGATGTTCCCCAAGGGACAATAGGTGTATGCCTTACATCAGACTAACCAGGCCAACCCTTGGGACATATCTGCACCAGAGAGACAAGTCTCCAGGATATGTGGCTTTGAAAAAAAATGAGATTATGTACAGGAGACCTAAAAGTCAGTGGAGAGGGGAAAATCTGCTCTCATAGAATTCATGTGCAGATTCACTTACCCCAGGACCTAGCACCAAAGCAGGAGTTTGAAAAGTACCTAGAACATACATAAAGTAGATTCTTATTTAATTAAAGCATTTGATGGGGGTTGCAAGGACTTGAGATGTTTTCTGGGAACGAAGGCATGGCAGCCATCACTTGTGTGCTCTCAATCCATCTTGCTAGCACTATCACTGGCAGGTACCAAGATTGCATGCCCTCTACTTTGCTAGTGCCCACAGGAATTCCCCACCCCATGTTTTCCCTTTGCCTGGTGTAGCCAGTGGGCCTTGAGAGAACTTGCGCTTTTCCCATGTCATACTAAAACTGGAAAACTTGGACCACACACAGTCCATTCCATGCCCCTGGTTTGACCAGTGGTCTTGCCCCACCGTCATCCTCACTAATACTTCTCATCTCCTTGATGATAGCCATTCTGATAGCTGTGAGATAGTATCTCATTGTGGTTTTAATTTGTGTTTACCTTATAACTATGGATATGGAACGTCTTTTTCTATGTGTCTTGGCCAACAGTTTGTCTTCTTTGGGAATAGTGTCTATTCATTTCTCTGCCCATTTTGGGGCGGGGGGGTACTTGTCATGATAATTTGTTGAGTCCTCTGTATATTTTACTAGTATACTAACCCCTTATTGAGTGTACCATTTGCAACTACCTCCTCCCACTAAGTAGGCTGTCTTTTCATTTTGTTGTTTTTTTTTCACTGTAATAAATCTTTTGAGTTGATGTAAATTCATTTGTTTATTTTCATTTTTGTTTGTCTTACCTGAGAAGGCATGTCCAAAGAACATATTGCTAAGACCAATGTCAAAGACTGTACTGCCTAAGTTTTCTTCTAGTAGTTTTGTGGTTTCAAGTCTTATAGTACACAGTGTAAGAAAGTATTCCAGTTTGATGCTTTTGCAAGTAGCTGTCCAATTTTCCCAACACTATTGAAGAGATTGTCTTTTCACTATTGTATATTATTGCCTCTTTGTCATAGATGAATTGATCACACAAATGTCTATTTATTTCTGGGCTCTCTATTCTGTCCCATTGTCTCTATTCTACCTATTTCTGAGCCAGTACTATACTGTTTTGCTTACTGTTGCTTTGTAATATTAGAGAGATGATATCTCTAGCTTTGTTCTCTCTCAAGATTGCTTTGTCCATTTTAGGTCTTTTGTTTTTCATATAACTTTTAGAATTATCAGGTCTAGTTCTGTGTAAAAAAGAAAAAGTGCCTTGGTATTTTGATAGGGATTACGTTGAATCTGTAGATGGCTTTGGATAGTATGCTTATTTTAACAATGCAAATTATTTCATTCCAAAAACATTTTATATCTTTCCACTTGTTTTTGTCATCCTTAGTTTCTTTCATAAACATTTTACAGTTTTCAAAGTTCAAGTGTTTTACCCCTTTGATCAGATTTATTCCTCGGTATTTTATACTTTGTTGTGACTATAAATGGTGTTTTTCTTCAATTTCTCTTTCTGATAGTTTGTTATTAGCATATAGAAACCCAACAGATTTCTGTGTATTAACTTTGTATCCTGCAAATTTAGTGAAATCATGTATTATTCTTAATCATTTTTGTTGTTGTTGTAGCCAGGTGTTCCAGGAAACAAACTAACTCAGAAGGACAATGCAGATAGTGGAATGCAGTTTATTACAGAGGTGGGCCCAAGGCAGAGTTTCCTCTTAGCCAAGGACCTCGACCAGTTTTTGTGAAAACCTTATATACCCTAAATGTTACGTGCTCAAACCTACCTCCCCAAATTCTCTGAAACTAATCTGAACAAAGGAAAAGAAAGGCACAACCAAAGTTAACCCATGGTTCATATGCCTTAAGCCCAGGAAGTTAACAGTAAACAATTAACAATAGGCCTGTGGTCATACCCCAATAAGCTTAATAAAATTTATGATTCTATTCAGTTACGCAGATAATTCAGTTCAGTTCAGTCGCTCACTCATGTCCAACTCTTTGCGACCCCAAGAATCGCAGCATGCCAGGCCTCCCTGTCCATCACCAAATCCCGGAGTTCACTCAGACTTGGCATCCATCGAGTCCGTGATGCCATCCAGCCATCTTATCCTCTGTCGTCCCCTTCTCCTCCTGCCCTCAATCCCTCCCAGTATCAGAGTCTTTTCCAATGAGTCAACTCTTCACATGAGGTGTCCAAAGTACTGGAGTTTCAGCTTTAGCATCATTCCTTCCAAAGAAATCCCAGGGCTGATCTTCAGAATGGACTGGTTGGATCTGCTTGCAGTCCAAGGGACTCTCAAGAGTCTTCTCCAACAACACAGTTCAAAAGATCAATTCTTCGGCACTCAGCCTTCTTCACAGTCCAACTCTCACATCCATACATGGCTACTGGAAAAACCATAGCCTTGACTAGACGGACCTTAGTTGGCAAATTAATATCTCTGCTTTTGAATATGCTATCTAGGTTGGTCATAGCTTTTCTTCCAAGGAGTAAGTGTCTTCTAATTTCATGGCTGCAATCAACATCTGTAGTGATTTTGGAGCCCAAAAAAATAAAGTCTGACACTGTTTCCACTGTTTCCCCATCTATTTCCCATGAAGTGATGGGACCAGATGCCATGATCTTCATTTTCTGAATGTTCAGCTTTAAGCCAACTTGTTCACTCTCCACTTTCATCAAGAGGCTTTTTAGTTCCTCTTCACTTTCTGCCTTAAGGGTGGTTTCATCTGCATATCTGAGGTTATTGATATTTCTCCTGGCAATCTTGATTCCAGCTTGTGTTTCTTCCAGTCCAGCGTTTCTCATGATGTACTCTGCACCTAAGTTAAATAAGCAGGGTGACAATATACAGCCTTGACGTACTCTTTTTCCTATTTGGAACCAGTCTGTTGTTCCATGTCCAGTTTTAACTGTTGCTTCCTGGCCTGCATACAGATTTCCCAAGAGGCAGGTCAGGTGGTATGGTATTCCCATCTCCCTCAGAATTTTCCACAGTTTATTGTGGTCCACACAGTCAAAGGCTTGGCATAGTCAATAAAGCACACATAGATGTTTTTCTGGAACTCTCTTGCTTTTTCCATGATCCAGTGGATGTTGGCAATTTGATCCCTGGTTCCTCTGCCTTTTCTAAAACCAGCTTGAACATCAGGAAGTTCATGGTTCACGTATTGCTGAAGCCTGGCTTGCAGAATTTTGAGCATTACTTTACTAGCATGTGAGATGAGTGCAATTGTGTGGTAGTTTGAGCATTCTTTGGCATTGCCTTTCTTTGGGATTGCAATGAAAACTGACCGTTTCCAGTCCTGTGGTCATTGCTGAGTTTTCCAAATTTGCTGGCATATTGAGTGCAGCACTTTCACAGCATCATCTTTCAGGATTTGAAACAGCTCAACTGGAATTCCATCACCTCCACTGACTTTGTTCATAGTGATGCTTTCTAAGGCCCACTGGACTTCACATTCCACGATGTCTGGCTCTAGATGAGCAATCACACCATCATGATTATCTGGGTCTTGATGATCTTTTTTGTACAGTTCTTCCGTGTATTCTTGCCACATTTTCTTAATATCTTCTGCTTCTGTTAGGTCCATACCATTTCTGTCCTTTATCGAGCCCATCTTTGCATGAAATGTTCCCTTGCTATCTCTAATTTTCTTGAAGAGATCTCTCATCTTTCCCATTCTATTATTTTCCTCTATTTCTTTGCATTGATCACTGAAAAAGGCTTTCTTATCTCTTCTTGCTATTCTTTGGAACTCTGCATTCAGATGCTTATATCTTTCCTTTTCTCCTTTGTTTTTCACCTCTCTTTTTTTCACAGCTATTTGTAAGGCCTCCTCAGACAGCCATTTTGCTTTTTTTGCATTTCTTTTCCATGGGGATGGTCTTGATCCCTGTTTCGTGTACAATGTCATGAACCTCAGTCCATAGTTCAGCAGGCACTCTATCTGTCAGATCTAGGCCCTTAAATCTATTTCAAACTTCCACTGTATAATCATAAGGGATTTAATTTAGGTCATACCTGAATGGTTTAGTGGTTTTCCCTACTTTCTTCAATTTAAGTCTGAATTTGGTAATAAGGAGTTCATGATCTGAGCCACAGTCAGCTCCCAGTCTTGTTTTTGCTGACTGTACAGAGCTTCTACATCTTTGGCTGCAAAGAATATAATCAATCTGATTTTGGTGTTGACCATCTGGTGATGTCCATGTGTAGAGTCTTCTCTTATGTTGTTGAAAGAGGGTGTTTGCTATGACCAGTGCATTTTCTTGGCAAAACTCTATTAGTCTTTGCCCTGCTTCATTCTGCATTCCAAGGCCAAATTTGCCTGTTACTCCAGGTGTTTCTTAACTTCCTACTTTTGCACTCCAGTCCCCTATAATGAAAAGGACATCTTTTGGGGGTGTTAGTTCTAAAAGGTCTTGTAGGTCTTCTTAGAACTGCTCAACTTCAGCTTCTTCAGTGTTACTGGTTGGGGCATAGACTGGGATTACTGTGATAGTGAATGGTTTGCCTTGGAAATGAACAGAGATCATTCTGTCCTTTTTAAGATTGAAACCAAGTACTGCATTTCAGACTCTTTTGTTGACCATGATGGCTACTCCATTTCTTCTAAGGGATTCCTGCCCACAGTAGTAGATATAATGGTCATCTGAGTTAAATTCACCCATTCCAGTCCATTTTAGTTCACTGATTCCTAGAATGTTGACGTTCACTCTTGCCATCTCCTGTTTGACCACTTCCAATTTGCCATGATTCATGGACCTGACATTCCAGGTTCCTATGCAATATTGCTCTTTACAGCATCGGACCATGCTTCTATCACCAGTCACATCCACAGCTGGGTATTGTTTTAGCTTTGGCTCCATCCCTTCATTCTTTCTGGAGTTATTTCTCTACTGATCTCCAGTAGCGTGTTGGGCACCTGCTGACCTGGGGAGTTCCTCTTTCAGTATCCTATCATTTTGCCTTATCATGCTATTCATGGGGTTCTCAAGGCAAGAATACTGAAGTGGCTTGCTATTCTCTTCTCCAGTGGACCACATTCTCTCAGACCTCTCTACCATGACCCGCCTGTCTTGGGTTGCCCCGCAGGCATGGCTTAGTTTCATTGAGTTAGACAAGGCTGTGGTCCTAGTGTGATTAGATTGACTAGTTTTCTGTGAGTATGTTTTCAGTGTGTCTGCCCTCTGGTGTCCTCTTGCAACACCTACCATCTTACTTGGGTTCCTCTTACCTTGGGCATGGGGTATCTCTTCACGGCTGCTCTAGCAAAGCGCAGCCACTGCTCCTTACCTTGGGCGAATGGTATCTCCTCACCACTGCCCTTTCTGAACTTCAATATGGGATAGATCCTCTAGGCCCTCCTGTGCCCGGGCAGCCACTGCTCCTTGGACGTCAGGTTGCTCCTCCCAGCTGCCGCCCCTAGCCTCGGGTGTGGGGTTGCTCCTCCCAGCCACTGCCCCTGGTCTCAGGCGCAGGGTAGCTCCTCCCGGCCACCATCCCTGACCTCAGATGCGGGGTCAGTTCAGTTCAGTTGCTCAGTCGTGTCCAACTCTTTGTGACCTCATGAATCGCAGCACGCCAGGCCTCCCTGTCCATCACCAACTCCCGGAGTTCACTCAGATTCACATCCATCAAGTCAGTGATGCCATCCAGCCATCTCATCCTCTGTCATCCCCTTCTCCTCCTGCCCCCTATCCCTCTTAGCATCAAAGTCTTTTCCAGTGAGTCAACTCTTAACATCAGGTGGCCAAAGTACTGGATTTTCAGCTTTAGCATCATTCCTTCCAAAGAAATCCCAGGGTTGATCTTCAGAATGGACTGGTTGGATCTCCTTGCAGTCCAGGGGACTCTCAAGAGTCTTCTCCAACACCACAGTTCAAAAGCATCAATTCTTTGGCGCTCAACCTTCTTCACAGTCCAACTCTCACATCCATACATGACCACCATCTGCAGTGATTTTGGAGCCCAAAAAATAAAGTCTAACACTGTTTCCACTGTTTCTCCATCTATTTCCCATGAAGTGATGGGACCAGATGCCATGATCTTCATTTTCTGAATGTTGAGCTTTAAGCCAACTTTTTCACTCTCTTCTTTCACTTTCATCAAGAGGTTTTTCAGTTCCTCTTCGCTTTCTGCCATAAGGGTGGTTCCATCTGCATATCTGAGGTTAGCTACACAGATAATTAGGGTATTCTTTTAGGCGATGGAGAGTCTAGATATGAGCCCTGGGGCTCTTCCATCAGGGGGTGGGGGTGGCGGTGGGGAGTCTGGTTTTCCAGTTGGTATGTTGTTTACATAGATAGTGGGCATATAGCTCAAAGTCCACAGTCCAGCCCAAGATGGAGTCTTGCTTTCAAGATGGAGCCTGTTCTGTCTGTTTCCTCCTTCAGTGTCTTTAGGATTTTATACGTGTAATATCATGTCAACTGCAAACAGTGATAGTTCTTCCTTTGCAGTAAGATTGTTTTTATTTCTCATTCTTACTGATCATTGTGGCTAGGATTTCTAACAGTATGTTGAATAAATGTGGCAAAAGTAAATATCTTTGCCTTGCTCCTGATCTTAGAAGAGTTCATTTTAGTTTTTTAGTATAGGATATAATGTTGATTTTTGTTTTATCATATATTGCCTTTATTATGTTGAGGTATTTTATACCCACTTCACTTAGACTTTTAAATGTTGAATTTTGTCAGAAGTTTTAATGCATCTTTTCAAATGAACCTAAGGTTTTTATTCTTAAATTTTTTAATTAGAAGTATTGCTTTGATTGTTCTATGGCTATTTAACCATCCTGGCATCCCTGGGGTAAATCTCAATTGGCCATGGTGTATGATTCTTTTGATGTATTCTTGAATTTGGCTTGTGATATTTTGTTGAGGAATTTTGCATCTATATTCACCAGTGAATTTGGCCCGTAGCTTTATTTTTTGTGGTGTCCTTGTCTGGTTGAACAATGAAGTTATACCACCTCTTGGATGAACAAATATACTATTCATTCAAAATTACATGCGTTATGAATTTTTTTTCTTAGAAGACCTAAAATTACCTACACCTGATTTGCACAGGTCCACAGCCTTGCTATTCAGAGTGGTCCACACACTAAGACCTGTAGTGTCAACATCACTCAGGAAATTCTTTTGATTTTCAGAATCTCTGGATTCTTACCTGAATCCAGGACATGATGAGTCAGAATCTGAGTTAAAACTAACACATTTGGAATTCCTATGCACACTGGAAACACTGAACTTGAGGGAATGCTGGTCTACAATAGGTTTTTCTTATTTTCTCACGTTGATAGTTGGGCCAGGATAATTATTTGTATTGGGTATTTAGGTACTTAGCAGCATTCTTTCAGACATTGACAGATATCCCCAAGGCCAAAATGTCCTCTAGCTGAGAACCATAGGCCTGCAGCTTGAAAACTGGAAGCATACTGACAGAATTCTAATTAAGGCTCTTTCCTTACTCTGTTTGAACCCTTAGGCAGATCGTTAAATTCCTCTAAACACATTTCTGCAACATGGAATGGTGCTTATAGTAAAACTACCTCATAGCATAAACTTTTCTAAAAGTTGATGATGCCTGAAAGATGCTAACCTCAGGTTATTAGTATTAAAGTATCTAAAGGTACTAAATGATATCTTTTAAGATAAATGATATCTTTAAATGTGATAAAGTATGAAATCCTTAGTTTTTGGACAAGTGTTTCAAGAAGCCAGGGGTTGTGTTGCCCAAATTGCATTTCAGTTCTCTTTGCTGAAGAGGGGATTTTTCTGAGGTCATCAAGACTGTGTACCCACCACAAAGCAATCTTTGAGGGATAAGAGAGACCTAATATTGAGAAGTTCCTTAGAATCAGACCTTGGAAAAAGTATTAATTCAAGGTTGGGATAAGGTGGTTGATGTTAGACCTCTGAAAAATAGGCAAGATCAAGGACAAGAAGTAATAAAGACTATATTCACTTGACTTCTAATCTGTTCTCTTGGGATCAGAGAATCATTAGGAAAAATTGATTTTCTGTTGATTCCAGAGGCCCAAAGGAAATCATATACTTAGATACTGGAATAACAGGAAAGAAATCGGCCTAATAAGCAGGTATAGAGAGCTATTAATATCTCCCCTGCTGCAGTCCCTTAGTGTTGGCATCCCAGCACTGGACAGGACATGACAGGTGCTTTTGGAGTCATATGGCTGGATCAGGGTTCAACGGTTTAGTACTCTCTGCTCCTTATCTGGTGACAGAGCTTCAGCCCTCACCATCAACAATTCAAGGAGCAATTCAGACTTCCACAAGAGAACTCACTCTCAGAGACCCCATGCAGGTAAGTTTGAAAGCAGAGGAGGTACTCCAGGAAGGGTTCAGAGAAAATGAAACCTGAAATCTTTTACCTGAAGTCAGCTGACAGCCTGATCAGCCTAGCCCACAGATGTGTTTGTATTTTTGAGTCACTAATAATGAATACTTGATTTCTTTAGTATGTTAACAAGGATATGTCTGTTTGACAGTTAAGTGATGAGAATGAAGGTACAGTCTCTGGTGACACTGTAAAATAAGTGAGATAAGTAACATGGTTCCAGTAAAATGAAAACATATGTGAGATTTGTGCTTCAGAGGAGTCAGAAAGTACAGTATTACGTGTGGAAAACTATGAAGCAAATTAAGAGTGTTCTTCAAATCTCTAAGTTGGGATGTATTTGAGCATGCTTTGCATTCATTAAAAAGATCCAGCTCAAAGTAGGTACAACAGCAGTTTATGAGACATCTGTTTCACAGTATCTTCTCTCATGTTGTTTGTACAAATGAAACAAACACAACATTGTAAAGCAACTATACATCATTAAAATTCAGTTCACTTCAGTTCAGTCACTCAGTTGTGTCCGACTCTTTTTGACTCCATGAACTGCAATACGCCAGGACTCCCTGTCTATCACCAACTCTCTGAGTTTTCTCAAACTCATGTCCACTGAGTCACTGATGCCATCTGACAATCTCATCCTCTGCGACCCTTCTCCTCCCACCTTCAACTTTTCCCAGCATCAGGGTCTTTTCAAATGAATCAGCTCTTCACATCAGGTGGCCAAAGTATTGAGGTTTCAGCTTCAACATCACTGTTTCCAATGAATATTCAAGACTGATTTCCTTCAGGACTGGTTGGATCTCCTTGCAGTCCAAGGGATTCTCAAGAGTCCACAGTTCAAAAGCATCAATTCAATGGCACTCAGCTTTCTTTATAGTCCAACTCGCACATCCATACATGACTACTGGAAAAACCATAGCCTTGACTAGACGGACCTTTCTTGGCAAAGTAATATCTCTACTTTTTACCATGCTGTCTCTTTTGATCATAACATTTCTCCCAAGGAGTAAGCGTCTTTTAATTTCATGGCTGCAGTCACCATCTGCAGTGATTTTGGAGCCCAAAAAATACAGTCAGCCAGTTTCCCCATCTATTTCCCTTGAAGAGATGGGACTGGATGCCATGATCTTAGTTTTCTGAATGTTGAGCTTTAAGCCAACATTTTCACTCTCCTCTTTCACTTTCATCAAGAGGCTCTTTAGTTCTTCACTTCCTGCCATAAGGGTGATATCATCTGCGTATCTGAAGTTATTGATATTTCCCCTGGAAATCTTGATTCCAGCTTGTGCTTCATCCAGCCCAGCATTTCTCAATGTACTCTGCATATAAGTTAAATAAGCAGGGTGACAATATATAGCCTTGATGTACTCCTTTTCCTATTTGGAACCAGTCTGTTGTTCCATGTCCAGTTCTAACAGTTGCTTCCTGACCTGTATATAGGTTTCTCAAGAGGCAGGTCAGGTGGTCCGGTATTCCCATCTCTTTCAGAATTTTCCACAGTTTGTTGTGATCTACACAGTCAAAGGCTTTGGCAGAATCAATAAGGCAGAAATATGTTTCTTTGGAACTCTCTTGCTTTTTCCATGATCCAGCGGATGTTGGCAACTTGATTTCTGGTTCCTGTGCCTTTTCTAAAATCAGCTTGAACACCTGGAAGTTCACAGTTCATGTATTGCTAAAGCCTGGCTTGGAGAATTTTGAGCATTACTTTACTAGTATGTGAGATGAGTGCAATTGTGCGGTAGTTTGAGCATTCTTTGGTATTGCCTTTCTTTGGGATTGGAATGGAAACTGATCTTTTCCAGTCCTGTGGCCACTACTGAGTTTTCCAAATTTGCTGGCATATTGAGTGCAGCACTTTCACAGCATCATCTTTCAGGATTTGAAATAACTCCACTGGAATTCCATCACCTCCACTAGCTTTATTTGTAGTGATGCTTCCTAAGCCCCACTTCACTTCATATTCCAGGATGTCTGGCTCTAGGTGAGTGATCACACCATCATGATTATCTGGGTTGTGAAGATCTTTTTCATACAGTTCTTTTGTGTATTCTTGCCACCTTTTCTTAATATCTTCTGCTTCTGTTAGATCCCTACCATTTCTGTCCTTTATTGAGCCCATCTTTGGATGAAATGTCCCCTTGGTATCTCTAATTTTCTTGAAGAGATCTCTAGTCTTTCCCATTCTATTGTTTTCCTCTATTTCCTTGCATTGATCACTGAGGAAGGCTTTCTTATCTCTCCTTGCTATTCTTTGGAACTCTGCATTCAAATGAGTATATATTTCCTTTTCTCCTTTGCTTTTGCTTCTCTTCTTTTCACAGCTATTTGTAACGTCTCCTCAGACAGCCATTTTCCTTTTTTGCATTTCTTTTTCTTGGGGATGGTCTTGCTCCCTGTCTCCTGTACAATGTCACAAACCTCTGTCCATAGTTCATCAGGCAATCTGTCTATCAGATCTAGTCCCTTGAATCTATTTCTCATTGCCACTGTCTAATCGTTATGGATTTGATTTAGGTCATACCTGAATGGTCTAGTGATTTTCCCTACTTTCTTCAATTTCATTCTGAATTTGGCAATAAGGAGTTCATGATCTGAGCCACAGTCAGCTCCTGGTCTTGTCTTTGCTGACTGTATAGAGCTTCTGCTTCTTTGGCTGCAAAGAATATAATCAATCTGATTTCTGTGTTGGTCAAATGGTGATGTCCATGTGTAGAGTCTTCTCTTGTGTTGTTGGAAGAGAGTGTTGTTATGACCAGTGTAGTCTCTTGACAAAATCTATTAGGTTTGATCTGCTTCATTCTGTACTCCAAGGCCAAATTTGCCTGTTACTCCAGCTATTTCTTGACTTCCTACTTTTGAATTCCAGTCCCCTATAATGAAAAGGACATCATTTTGGGGTGTTAGTTCTAGAAGATCTTGTAGGTCTTCATAGAACCATTCAACTTCAGCTTCTTCAGCAATATTGGTCAAGGCATGGACTTGGATTACGGTGATATTGAATGGTTTGCCTTGGAAATGTACAGAGATCATTCTGTCCTTTTTGAGACTGCATCCAAGTACTGCATTTCAGACTCTTTTGCTAACTATTATGACCACTCCATTTCTTCTAAGGGATTTTTGTCCATAGTGGTAGATATAATGGTCATCTGAGTTAAATTCACCCATTCCAGTCCATTTTAATTCATTGATTCCTAAAATGTCAATATTCACTCTTGCCATCTCCTGTTTGACCACTTCCAATTTGCCTTGATTCATGGACCTGGCATTCCAGGTTCCTATGCAATATTGCTCTTTACAGCATTGGACCTTGCTTCCATCACCAGTCACATCCACAACTGGGTGTTCTTTTTGCTTTGACTCCATCTCTTTATTCTTTCTGAAGTTGTTTCTCCACTGATCTCCAGTAACATAGTGGGCACCTACTGACCTGGGGAGTTCATCTTTCAGTGTCCTGTCCTTTCACCATTTCATACTATTCATGGGATTCTCAAGGAAAGAATACTGAAGTGGTTTGCCATTCCCTTATCCGTCAATAAAGGAAGTCAAAATGGGTAAAGGGAATTAATCATTAAAATTATTTAAACATTAAAATAAGTATAGCCTCTATGCTGTACATTACATCTCAATGACTTACTTTATTTAACTGGAAGTTTGCACCTTTTGACTTCCTTTACCCATTTTATTCCCCTTCCATCTCTGGCAGTCTTCAAATGTTCTCTGTTTATGTGAGCTCATTATTTTTTCGGTCAGGATTTGTCATTGTTGTTGTTTTAGAATTCACATGAGCAATTACTATATTTGTATTTTTCTGTCTAATTTATTTCACTTAGCTGAAGACACTCATGGACTTCCTTTGTGGCTCAGACAGTAAAGAATCTGCCTACAATGAAGGAGACCTGTATTTGTTCCCTGGGTCAGGAGGATCCCCTGGAGAAGGAATGGCAACCCATTCCAATATTCTTGCCTGGAGAATTCCATGGACAGAGGAGCCTGGTGGGCTACAGTCAACAGAGTCACAAAGAGTTGGACATGACTAAGTGACTAACACTTTCACTAAAACACTCAAGATCCATCTATGCTATCACAGATAGCAATACTTTATTACTTTTCATGGTTAAATTAAAAAGATATATCTTCTTTATTGATCATCACCCATACCATCATTGATACTTATATTGAATCTGTAGGTTGCTTAGAGGAGTATGAAAATCTTAACAATAATAATTCTTTCAATTATGAGTAGAGTATATCTTTCTACATATTTGTTTCTTCTTCAATTTTTTTTCGTCAATGTCTAATACTTTCCAGTGTACAGGTCTTATGCCTCCCCCATAATTCCCAGGTATTTTATTCTTTCTGATACAACTGTAAAAGCAGTTATGATTATTTTATTTTTGATAGTTTGTAATTAATGTATAACAGCCTAGTTAACAAGCCAGAACATGGAAATAACCTCAGTGTGCATGAATAGATGGATGGATAAAAAAAAAAAATTGAGGTGAATGTATACAATGGAATACCTCTTAGTTATAAAAAGAAATTAGAAAGTCCTATAACTTATGGCAGCATAAATAGGCCATGCTGCTAAGTGAAAGAAGTCAAACAGAAAAGTCAGATATTATATGATCTCACTTATGTGTGAATTCTTAAAAACCAAAAGCAATTAAAAAATCATAGAGAAAGAAAACAGACTCGTGGATATCATAAGCAGAGGACTGAGGCCAAGGAAAATAGAGAAAAATTGTCCAAAGACCCAAACTTCCAGATATAAGATAGACAAGTAGATATAAGTAAAAAGTGATGACCAGTTCCCTCTAGTAACTGGTCTCTTCACATTTTCTATTTCATAATGATTTAGTCTTAGTAGTTGTGTTTTTCAGGGCTTCGCTTGTAGCTCACCTGGTAAAGAATCTGACTGCAATGTGGGAAACCTGGGTTAGATCCCTGGTTTGGGAAGATCCCCTGGAGAAGGAAGGGCTACCCACTCCAGTATTCTGGCCTGGAGAATTCCATGGACTATATAGTACATGTTTTTCAAGAAATTAATACTTTCTCTAGGTTTTCCAATTTGTTGGCATATAACTATTTCTAATAGTCTTTTGTAAATCTTCATATTTCTCTGGTATCAGTTATAACATTTCTTCTTTCCCTTCTGATTATATTTATTTGAGTCCTGACCATTCCTTCTGCTGGGCACACACTTCCACCACAGTCCTTGGTCTCCCTCCATGTCTTACATGAAGTCATTGTTCAAATGTCACCTTGTTTTCAGGTCTTGCCTAAGTAGCCATGGAAAACAGAATGCACTATTCACTCTTCTCTTTGTATCTGCTTTACATTTCTTGAAACCACTTGTCCCCATTTGAAGTATTATATGACTTTATTATTTACTTATATTTTTTTCTATCATTGAATTGCAGAAATTTTTGTTCTTCATCACCATAACTTATAGCCTCAACAGTAACTAAAACATGGTATGAGCAAAACTAACTTACCAGAAATTTATGAAGGATTCCTTATTAAAATCATAGAATACATGACCTTTTTGGAAAAAAAAGAAAACTGATTGTAACAAGAATTCCTTGTCAAAAGTGCCACAGGAATTCACTAAAGAACTGGATCCATACACAAACTATTAAAATTAATTTTGTGACTATAAAATATAATGTAGTATTTCAAATATATAAATAATGCAAGTCTATATGAATATTAGTAATATTATTTCCTTCTTTCTTGCAAGTGACCTTGACACATGGAGCCAGATAATAGTACACACATTTCCAAATTTCTCCTTCTGGGATTTTCAGAGGAACCAGAACTGCAGCCTCTCATATTTGGGCCTTTCCTCTCCATGTGTCTTATCACTGTGTTTGGAAACCTGTTCATCATCCTGGCTCTCAGCTCAGACCCGCACCTCCACACCCCCACGTACTTCTTCCTTTCCAAACTGTCCTTTGTAGACGTCTGCTTCACTTCCCCTACCATCCCAAAGATGCTGTGGAACACCCAGACCCAGGGCCAAGTTATCACTTATGAAGGTTGCATTACACAGATTTATTTTTTCATACTTTCTGCAGCATTGTACATCTTTCTCCTTTCTATGATAGCCTATGACCATTTTGTGTTCATTTGCCACCCCTTGCACTACACAGTCATCATGAAGCCCCTGTTCTGTGGACCACTAGTCTTCGTGTCCTGCATCATCAGTATCCTGGATTCCTTGTTGAAAAGTTTAATGGTATTGCAGCTTTCTTTTTGCACTAATGTAGAAATCCCCCATTATTTTTTTAATATAAATTTATTTATGTTAATTGGAGGCTAATTACTTTACAGTATTGTATTGGTTTTGCCATACATCAACATTAATCCACCACAAGTGTACACATGTTCCCAATCCTGAACCCCCCTCCCCCCTCCCTCACCATACCATCCCTCTGGGCCATCCCAGTGCACCTACCCCAGGCATCCAGTATCATGCATTGAACCTGGACTGATGATTCATTTCTTATATGATATTATACATGTTTCCATGCCATTCTCCCAAATAATTCCACCCTCTCCCTCTTCCACAGAGTCCAAAAGACTTTTCTATACATCTGTGTCTCTTTTGCTGTCTCGCATACAGGGTTATCATTACCATCTTTCTAAATTCCATATATATGCATTAGTATACTGTATTGGTGTTTTTCTTTCTGGCTTACTTCACTCTGTATAATAGGTTCCAGTTTCATCCACCTCATTAGAACTGATTCATATGTATTCTTTTTAATGGCTGAGTAATACTCCATTGTGTATATGTACCACTTATTTCTTAACCATTCATCTGCTGATGGACATCTAGGTTGTTTCCATGTCCTGGCTATTACAAACAGTGCTGTGATGAACATTGGAGTACATGTGTCTCTTTCAATTCTGGTTTCCTCGGTGTTTATGCCCAGCAGTGGGATTGCTGGGTCATAAGACAGTTCTATTTCCAGTTTTTTAAGGAATCTCCACACTGTTCTCCATAGTGGCTGTACTAGTTTGCATTCCCACCAACAGTGTAAGAGGGTTCCCTTTTCTCCACACCCTCTCCAGCATTTATTGCTTGTAGACTTTTGGATCGCAGCCATTCTGACTGGTGTGAAATGGTACCTCACTGTGGTTTTGATTTGCATTTCTCTGATAATGAGTGATGTTGAGCATCTTTTCATGTGTTTGTTAGCCATGTGTATGTTTTCTATGGAGAAATGTCTATTTAGTTCTTTGGCCCATTTTTTGATTGGGTCGTTTATTTTTCTGGAATTAAGCTGCAGGAGTTGCTTTTATATTTCTGAGATTAATTCTTTGTCAGTTGCATCATTTGCTATTATTTTCTCCCATTCTGAAGGCTGTCTTTTCACCTTGCTTATAGTTTCTTTTGTCGTGCAGAAGCTTTTAATTTTAATTAGGTCCCATTTGTTTATTTTTGCTTTTCTTTCCAATATTCTGGGAGGTGGGTCATAGAGGATCCTGCTGTGATTTATGTCGGAGAGGGTTTCGCCTACGTTCTCCTCTAAGAGTTTTATAGTTTCTGGTCTTACGTTTAGATCTTTAATCCATTTTGAGTTTATTTTTGTGTATGGTGTTAGAAAGTGTTTTAGTTTCATTCTTTGACAAGTGGTTGACCAGTTTTCCCAGCACCATTTGGTAAAGAGATTGTCTTTAATCCATTGCATATTCTTGCCTCCTTTGTCGAAGATAAGATGTTCAAAGGTGTGTGAGTTTATATCTGGGCTTTCTATTTTGTTCCATTGATCTATATTTCTATCTTTGTGCCAGTACAATACTGTCTTGATGACTGTGGCTTTGTAGTAGAGCCTGAAGTCAGGCAGGTTGATTCCTCCAGTTCCATTCTTCTTTCTTAAGATTGCTTTGGCTATTCGAGGATTTTTGTATTTCCATACAAATTGTGAAATTATTTGTTCTAGCTCTGTGAAAAATACCATTGGTAGCTTGATAAGGATTGCATTGAATCTATAGATTGCTTTGGGTAGTATACTCATTTTCACAATATTGATTCTTCTGATCCATGAACATGGTATATTTCTCCATCTATTAGTGTCCTCTTTGATTTCTTTCACCAGTGTTTTATAGTTTTCTATATATAGGTCTTTAGTTTCTTTAGGTAGATATATTCCTAGGTATTTTATTCTTTTTGTTGCAATGGTGAATGGGATTGTTTCCTTAATTTCTCTTTCTATAGTCTCATTATTAGTGTATAAGAATGCAAGGGATTTCTGTGTGTTGATTTTACATCCTGCAATTTTACTATATTCATTGATTAGCCCTACTAATTTTCTGGTGGAGTCTTTAGGGTTTTCTATGTAGAAGATCATGTCATCTGCAAACAGTGAGACTTTTACTTCTTTTCCGATTTGGATTCCTTTTATTTCTTTTTCTGCTCTGATTTCTGGGGCCAAAACTTCCAGAACCATGTTGAATAGTAGTGGTGAAAGTGGGCATCCTTGTCTTGTTCCTGACTTTAGGGGAAATGCTTTCAATTTTACACCTTTGAAGATAATGTTTGCTGTGGGTTTGTCATATATAGCTTTTATTATGTTGAGGTATGTTCCTTCTATTCCTGCTTTCTGGAGAGTTTTTATCATAAATGGATGTTGAATTTTGTCAAAGGCTTTCTCTACATCCATTGAGACAATCATATGGCTTTTATTTTTCAATTTGTTAATGTGGTGAATCACATTGATTGATTTGCAGATATTGAAGAATCCTTGCATCCCTGGGATAAAGCCCACTTGGTCATGGTGTATGATCTTTTTAATGTGTTGTTGGATTCTGATTGCTAGAATTTTGTTAAGGATTTTTGCATCTATGTTCATCAGTGATATTGGCCTGTAGTTTTCTTTTCTTGTGGCATCTTTGTCAGGTTTTGGTATTAGGGTGATGGTGGCCTCATAGAATGAGTTTGGAAGTTTACCTGCCTCTTTAATTTTCTGGAAGAGTTTGAGTAGGATAGGTGTTAGCTCTTCTCGAAATTTTTGGTAGAATTCAGCTGTGAAGCCATCTGGTGCTGGGCTTTTGTTTGCTGGAAGATTTCTGTTTACAGTTTCAATTTCTGTACTTATGTTGGGTCTGTTAAGATTTTCTATTTCTTCCTGGTTCAGTTTTGGAAAGTTATGCTTTTCTAAGAATTTGTCCATTTCTTCCACGTTGTCCATTTTATTGGCATATAAATGCTGATAGTAGTCTCTTATGATCCTTTGTATTTCTGTGTTGTCTGTTGTGATCTCTCCATTTTCAATTCTAATTTTATTGATTTGATTTTTCTCCCTTTGTTTCTTTATGAGTCTGGCGAATGGTTTGTCAATTTTATTTATCCTCTCAAAGAACCAGCTTTTGGCTTTGTTGATTTTTGCTATGGTCTCTTTTGTTTCTTTAGCATTTATTTCTGCCCTAATTTTTAAGGCATCTTTCCTTCTACTAACCCTGCGGTTCTTCATTTCTTCCTTTTCTAGTTGCTTTAGGTGTAGAGTTAGGTTATTTATTTGACTTTTTCTTGCTTGTTGAGGTATGCCTGTATTGCTAAGAACTTTCCTCTTAGCACTGCTTTTATAGTGTCCCACAGGTTTTGGGTTGTTGTGTTTTCATTTTCATTCGTTTCTATGCATATTTTGATTTCATTTTTGATTTCTTCTGTGATTTGTTGGTTATTCAGAAGTGTGTTGTTCAGCCTCCATATGTTGGCATTTTTAATAGTTTTTCTCCTGTAATTGAGATCTAATCTTACTGCATTATGGTCAGAAAAGATGCTTGAAATGATTTCAACTTTTTTGAATTTTCCAAGGCTAGATTTATGGCCCAGGATGTGATCTATCCTGGAGAAGGTTCCGTGAGCACTTGAGAAAAAGGTGAAATTCATTGTTTTGGGGTGAAATGTTCTATAGATATCAATTAGGTTTAACTGGTCTATTGTATCACTTAAAGTTTGTGTTTCCTTGTTACTTTTCTGTTTAGTTGATCTATCCTTAGGTGTGAGTGGGGTATTAAAGTCTCCCACTATTATTGCATTATTGTTAATTTCCCCTTTCATACTTGTCAGCATTTGTCTTACATATTGCAGTGCTCCTATGTTGGGTGCATATATATTTATAATTGTTATATCTTCTTCTTGGATTGATCCTTTGATCATGATGTAGTGGCCTTCTTTGTCTCTTTTCACAGCCTTTGTTTTAAAGTTTATTTTATCGGATATGAGTATTGCTACTCCTGCTTTCTTTTGGTCTCTAATTGCATGGAATATCTTTTTCCAGCCCTTCACTTTCACTCTGTATGTGTCACTTGTTTCGAGGTGGGTCTCTTGTAGACAACATATATAGGGGTCTTATTTTTGTATCCATTCAACCAGTCTTTGTCTTTTGTTTGGGGCATTCAACCCATTTATGTTTAAGGTAATTATTGATAAGTATGATCCCATTGCCATTTACTTTATTGTTTTGGGTTCGGGTTTATATGCCCTTTTTGTGTTTCCTGTCTAGAGAATACCTTTTAGCATTTGTTTGAGAGCTGGTTTGGCGGTGCTGAATTCTCTCAGATTTTGCTTGTCTGTAAAGCTTTTGATTTCTCCTTCGTATTTGAATGAGATCCTTGCTGGGTGCAGTAATCTGGGCTGTAGATTATTTTCTTTCATCACTTTAAGTATGTCTTGCCATTCCCTCCTGGCCTGAAGAGTTTCTATTGAAAGGTCAGCTGTTATCCTTATGGGAATCCCCTTGTGAGTTATTTGTTGTTTTCCCCTTGCTGCTTTTAATATTTGTTCTTTGTGTTTGATCTTGTTAATTTGATTATTATGTGTCTTGGGGTGTTTCGTCTTGGGTTTATCCTGTTTAGGACTCTCTGAGTTTCTTGGACGTCGGTGATTATTTCCCTCCCCACTTTAGGGAAGTTTCCAACTATTATCTCCTCAAGTATTTTCTCATGATCTTTCTTTTTGTCTTCTTCTTCTGGGACTTCTATGATCCGAATGTTGGAGCATTTAATATTGTCCTGGAGGTCGAGTTTTTGTGGTATGTAGGACATTATAGAGCATATTGTGGGGAGATCTTTGCATGTGGGAAGAGAATCTGAAACAGGAGTAGTGTGGACCCACTGGATTTGTCAAAAGGAGATCAAAACTGAAAGGCCAAGAATAACAAAGAAAAATGCCACATAAGAAAAGTGAGAAAAGGACCTGTCTTACTCACTCATAAAAATTGAGTCAGTGGTCTGATGTGGGCACAGTAATGAAGAAAGTGGAGGGGAAAAGTGCAGTCAGTGTGTGGTCCCTTGAGTATGAACACACTGTTGCCTGTTCTCTCTGCAACTTGCCTCTCTTGTTTAACTCTTTTTTCACATTCCTCTTCCATCAGCAGAAAATGATCTTCTTCAAAAACAATTCTTCCATTTAATGCAATGGATTTAAAATTTTTCAGATTGTGTCCCAGAGCACACCATGCTTTTTACATGTGATCCAGCATATGTACACAGGCAAGCAAGAAATTCGCATGCATGCACATTGCATGCACATTTGAACACACACATACAGACATATCTGAACAAAAAGAACAACGACAACAACAACAACAACAAAAACCCTTACTATGTATGATGCACTCTGATATTTTCTTTTGTGTTTTATTTATTCTATTCTATCTTGTTCTTACAAACCACATAGTTGAGAAACTGATCATGTTACTTTTTGTCTCCTGGCAATCACCTTTCTACATGGAACCAGGGAACGCTACATGAATTTCAGAATTTTTTCTTCTGGGAATTTCAAAGGAACCAGAATGGCAGCCTCTCTTATTTTGGACATTTCCTCTCCATGTGTCTGATAACTGTATTTGGAAACCTGCTCATCATCCTAGCTGTCAGCCCAGCCTTCCACATCCACACCCTCATGTACTTCTTCCCCTCCAACCTGTCCTTTGTAGACATCTATGTCACTTCCATCACCATCCCAAATATGCTGTAGAACATCCAGAACCAGAGCAAAGTTATAGCCTATGAAGGCTGCATCACCCAGATGTATTTTTTCACGCTCTTCGCAGGTTTGGACATCTTTCTCTTCACAGTGATGGCCTATGACTTCTTTATGGCCATCTGTCACCCCCTGAACTACACAGTCATGAACCCTCAGCTCTGTGGACTGCTGGTCCTGGTGTCCTGGATGATGAGTGTCCCAAATTCCTTGCTACTAAGCTTACTGATGTTGTGGCTGTCTTTCTGTAGAATCCTGGAGATCCCCCGATTTTTTCTGTGAACTCAATAAGGTGGTCTGACTTGCCTGTTCTGACGTGTATCTCAATGACATAGTGATGTATTTTGCAGCTGCCATTTTGGATGGTGTTTCCCTCACTGGTATCCTGTACTCTTACTCTAAGATAGTCTCTGCCATACATGGAATCTCATCAGCTCAGGGGAAGAATAAAGCATTTTCCACCTGTGCCTCTCACCTCTCAGTGGCCTCCTTATTTTATTGTACAGCCTTAGGACCGTACCTTAGCTCTGCTGCTACAAAGAGCTCACACTCAAGTACAATTGTGCATTGTGGTTACATCTATACTGAATCCCTTCATCTACAGCCTGAGGAACAAAGACATAAACAGGGCTCTGAAAAGAAGCATTGGGATGGCTGCTATAAAAGGGATAATTTTCCTTGGGCCCAAGAAGTGCCCATGACTGTAGGTTCAAAGCCTTGGAGCCAAATTCTTTGATAAGGTTGTTGAAGAGTAGGAGTTACTCCTTCCATTTATTTTTTAGAATTTCCATTTATCCGAACTCAACTCTTTCACAAAGTTAAAGTGTGTTCATCCACCCTTCCCTAGTGGCTCAGATGGCAAAGAATCTGCCTACAAGGCAGGAGACCCAGGTTTGGTCCCTGGATCAGGAAATTCCCCTGGAAAAGTGAATGGCAACCCACTTCAGTATTCTTGCCTGGAGAATCCCATGGACAGAGAAACCTGGCAGGCTACAATCCATGGGGTCACAAAGAGTTGGACATGACTGAGTGACTGAACAAAGGGGAAACAAGATCACGAATTCTCTTTATCCAGGGGGTAAATCGAAAAGAGACTTCATGGTTGAGGGAGGGGGAGTGTCACTGGATACAAGTCTAGTAGCTCTGTTACATAGCTGCTGGCAATATATTTATTTGAAATAATTCTCTTTATTTGCCATAATTGAAGTGCATGCCTCAAAAATCGAAAGCTAAGTTTCTAGCACTCGCATTACAAACATGCGTTTTATAATTGCTCTCCTGGTTTTATTCAATTATTCACCTTGGTGTCAAAATGCTTATCACAGTCACTGGCCAAAAAATTGATTATCAAATACGTGTCTTCCAGTTGAAATCTACATGGAAAGACAAATTGGAATAAGTTGAACTGATATGATCTTAGCATCAAGATGACCCACGAGGAAGCAAAATGTCCAGTCACACATTTAGTGACTATGCACGATGTTTCTTTTTCATGCTATACATCTATTTATAAAAGCCTTATACAGTGGAAGTGAGAAATACATTTAAAGGACTAGATCTAATAGACAGAATACCTGATGAACTATGGATGTAGGTTCGTGACATTGTACAGGAGACAGGGATCAAGACCATCCCCATGGAAAAGAAATGCAAAAAAAGCAAAATGGCTGTCTGAGGAGGCCTTACAAATAGCTGTGAAAATAAGAGAAGCGAAAAGCAAAGGAGAAAAGGAAAGATATTCCCATCTGAATGCAGAGTTCCAAAGAATACCGAGGAGAGATAAGAAAGCCTTCCTCAGTGATCAATGCAAAGAAATAGAGGAAAACAACAGAATGGGAAAGACTAGAGATCTCTTTGAGAAAATTAGAGATACCAAGGGAAACTTTCATGCAAAGATGGGCTCGATAAAGGACATAAATGGTATGGACTAACAGAAGCAGAAGATATTAAGAAGAGGTGGCAAAAATACACAGAAGAACTGTACAAAAAATTCCTTCACAACCAAGATAATCATGATGGTGTGATCACCCACCTAGAGCCAGACATCCTGGAATGTGAAGTCAAGCGGGCCTTAGAAAGTATCACTATGAACAAAGCTAGTGGAGGTGATGGAATTCCAGTTGAGCTATTTCAAATCCTAAATGATCATGCTGTGAAAGTGCTGCACTCAATATGCCAGCAAATTTGAAAAACTCAGCAGTGACCACAGGACTGGAAAAGATCAGTTTTCATTCCAATTCCAAAGAAAGGCAATGCCAAAGAATGCTCAAACTACCACACAATTGCACTCATCTCACACACCAGTAAAGTCATGCTCAAAATTCTCCAAGCCAGGTTTCAGCAATATGTGCACTGTGAACTCCCTGATGTTCAAGCTGGTTTTAGAAAAGGCAGAGGAACGAGAGATCAAATTGCCAACATCTGCTGGATCATGGAAAAAGCAAGAGAGTTCCAGAAAAACCTCTATTTCTGCTTTATTGACTATGCCAAAGCCTTTGACTATGTGGATCACAATAAACTGTGGAAAATTCTGAGAGAGATGGGAATACCAGACCACCTAACCTGCCTCTTGAGAAATCTGTATGCAGGTCAGGAAGCAACAGTTAGAACTGGACATGGAACAGACTGGTTCCAAATAGGAAAGTGGTAAGTCAAGGCTGTATATTGTCACCCTGCTCTTTTAACTTATACGCAGAGTACATCATGAGAAACACTGGACTGGAAGAAGTACAAGCTGGAATCAAGATTGCCAGGAGAAATATCAATAACCTCAGATATGCAGATGACACCACTCTTATGGCAGAAAGTGAAGAAGAACTAAATAGCCTCTTGATGAAAATGAAAGAGAAGAGTGAAGAAGTTGGTTTAAAGCTCACCATTCAGAAAATGAAGATCATGGCATCTGGTCCCATCAATTCATAGGAAATAGATGGGGAAACAGTGGAAACAGTGTCAGACTTTATTTTGGGGGGCTCTAAAATCACAGCAGATGGTGATTGCAGCCATGAAATTAAAAGATGCTTACTCCTTGGAAAAAAAGTTATGACCAACCTAGATAGCATATTAAAAAGCAGAGACACTACTTTGCCAGCAGAGGTCCATCTAGTCAAGGCTATGGTTTTTCCAGTGGTCATGTATGGATGTGAGACTTGGACTGTGAAGAAAGCTGAGCACTGAAGAATTGATGCTTTTGAACTGTGATGTTGGAGAAGACTCTTGAGAGTCCCTTGAACTGCAAGGAGATCCAACTAGTCCATCCTAAAAGAGACCTGTCTTGGGTGTTTACTGGAAGTACTGATGCTAAGGCTGAAACTCCAGTACTTTGGCCACCTCATGCGAAGAGTTGACTCACTGGAAAAGACCCTGATGCTGGGAGGGATTGGGGGCAGGAGAAGGAGACGACAAAGAATGAAATGGCCGGATGGCATTACTGACTCGATGGACGTGAGTTTGGGTAGACTCCGGGAGTTGGTGATGGACAGGGAGGCCTGCCATGCTGCAATTCATGGGGTCGCAAAGAGTCGGACACAACTGAGTGAACTGAACTGAACTGAACTGAACTGATGTCTCCCCATAAGTGTGATTTTATTAATTGAGGATACTGTATTTTACATTTTGTCACTTTGTTTTTGTCCTGTTTGTGCTTGAAGTCTTCTAATGCTACCTGCTAACATGACTCTGTTGTTTTATGAAATATCTCCTCTTTCTTGATGTGTCATAAGTACACAAAGATGGTGAGTGAACATCAGTTCATCCATTTCCCATGTCTTTCAAACTCAGGAGTTGCCAGGGTCCAGCCCCGGTGGATCCAGGGAATTTGAAGTGAGGACGGAGTCGGCGTCTGGGAAAGGACTATTTAATTAGAAATATAAAGAGATTAGGAAAGAGTAGTGTAGTAGGAAAATTAGTGGAGAAGAGAGGCTGAATAACTTGGTTTATGTGGAAAGCTAATAAAGTTTCAAGACAAGAAACTTGCCCCACATACGTAGGCCACCAGTGCCCACTTGAATAGTGGAGGATACCCCGCCTTGGGCTCCCTCTCCCGTGGGTCTTAGAAGCCAGGGCAAGTAAGTAGACGTGGTGAGCCTCCACACTCCAGATGGGAATTCAGCCAGAAAAAAAGGAGAAAAGACCACACGGGGGAAACCAGTCTTTCCAGTGACTGGTCCATCCTTTATTGTCTGGGAAAGCTTTTTATACTTTTGGTTGTACATAGAGATCAATGGATAATACAAAGTTATGCAGTGGCAGCAGCCCTGACTCTTATTGAGACCAGGCTTTCTCTCTGCATACCTAGCTGCATACACAAGTCTTATGTGATTTACATCATCTTCTGGCCAGGAGGCCTATTAGCATTTTACGGCCCTTTTCTGATAAGGGTCTGTCAACCAGAAAACTTATTTGCCTTAAAAGTGTTGTTCTTTCCAAAGTCTGGTGCCACTCTCAGAAAGCACTAAATAAGGTTACATTCTTATATAGCAAGGACACAACTATTTATAACAAAGAAAAGGAGTACGGTGATTTATAACAAAAAGAAAGTTCACTAACTCAAAAGTCTAGTGTTGCTAACATCAAAACTACTATATTCCTTTTTATATCCAATTACATTGATTAATATCCTTCAGGTGCCTAAATGATAAAGAATATGGAGGCCTGGCAGCAGTCATTGACTCAACAATGAAAACCCATCACCAATATAATTCTTAGCTCTTTAAAAAAGGCTCTATATCTTTAAGATGTTTTAAGCTGCATGCCTCTCATGGTTGGGGGGCTGTAACAATCACAAGTTGTAAAAGTCTCTAACTGTCAGGTAAGTTAGAGAGCCATCAGAGGGATTTGAGCTGAGACACACTCCTTTTATATGCAGGAGACTGTTAACTGGAGCTCTAAGTTAACTCTTTCCAGAGAAAGGTGGTCGGGGATAGCCCTCTGTTATGTCAGAAGAGTGGAGAGCACAGTACAATAAAGCAGGCAGACTCTGGTTTGGGGGGTAGATGCTCAGGAAAATCCAGGGGTACTCCTGAGGCCTGATCTCAGCCTTTACCTTTTGCCAGGCCCCCTTCCTCATGGCCTTTACCATGGGCGGGATTCCCCATGCTGGCTCCCGGCAAGGAGTCTCTTCCTTCCTCATGATCAGAGGATGATCCACAAGAGAGGTTGACATAATGCCGTCTTCTGTACCAACAGGCACGTCTGTCCACCTCTCCTAGTTTCCCAGAAGATAGTCACATGTTACTATGCTGCTGCTAAGTCGCTTCAGTCGCGTCCAACTCTGTGCGATACCATAGACTACAGGCCACCATGCTCCCCCTTCCCTGGGATTCTTCAGGCAAGAACACTGGAATGGGTTGTCATTTCCTTCTCCAATGCATGAAAGTGAAAAGTGAAAGTGAAGTCGCTCAGTCGTGTCTGACTCTTAGCGACCCCATGGACTGCAGCCTACCAGGCTCCTCTGTCCATGGGATTTTCTAGGCAAGAGTACTGAAGTGGGATATAGTTACCTGAAATAAGCTTGGGTAATGGAATGACCATGGATGTTCTCTTCAAATATAAGAGCATATGCCAAAAATAAAACGCTATAGATTATTATAATCGCTCTCAGGTCTGTTCATTTGGATTGCTGTATCAGTTAGCTGTTGCTGCATAACAAGCCATTCTATGTCAATTTGGTTACCATAATAGCCTTACTATCCAATGAAGTTTTATGCTGGGGAGTTGTACTGATTTCTTTGTGTAGCTCATGAGTGTGTATTCAGCTGTCAGTCTCTATAATGCGTTTTTGAGGTTCATCCATGTTGTTAGCAAGGCTATAGTGCTTTTCTGTCTTTAATCAATTTATCTTCAGTTCACTATAGTTCTTTTAAGACTAGTCATATATTTCCAGAAAAGAATGAGTCTACCATGCGAATTACTTAAATTTAGTTCCACTGTGCCTACATCCATAAATAATATTTGGCTTTCTTCCCTGTTAGATGACATATCTCCTACCTTTGCTAAATGAGAACCAGCTACCTATGCTTACATCCTACCCTCAGCCATACACCAATGAATTCTTTAAATTTAATTAAATAATCAGAGTATAATTACACACAAAAAACTGCATACTTAGAGTGTACAATTTGATAAATTAAAGGAGTTATACAAAAATGAAAGAGCATGTTGCATGTCTCCACTTCTGTATAATTTGATAGTATAATTTAAAGTATATCTTTAAATGCTTTGCTACATAATTATGAGAAATTTCAGTTCCTTGAGCCTTAGTTTGCATATTTCTGAAGGTATTGTGGGGATGCTAAACAAAATTTCATGTGGATGCTCTGAGAAATAAATGAAAGGTGTAGAAGTTCGTTTTTCAGTCCAAAGAAAACAAGGATAAATATTGTATCTGATTATCTGTGTGCTTGTATATATTTTTCCTTCAAATAAACACAATCATACACACACATATACACATGTGGACACAGTTATGAATTCCTCTATGTTAAAAGGAAACCTGAGAGAAATAGAAATGAAAACAGTGAACATTTTCGGAGTTCTCTGGTGATCAGGTGGTTAAGAATCTGCCTTTCAATGCAGGGGACATGGGTTCAATCCCTAGTCAGGGAAGTAAGATACCACATGCCACGGGGCAACTAAACCCATGCACCACAACTAGAGCCCACATGCTGCAAGTAGAGAAACCTACAAGCAACAACTACTGAGACTGCTTGCTCTCCAGTTCATGCACAGCAAATAGAGAAGCTTCCACACCACAACAAAGAGTCTGTTTTGTTTGGGTCTCTACACTGTCAGCTCAGTTCAGTTCAGTCGCTCAGTTGTGTCTGACTCTTTGTGACCCCATGAATTGCAGCACGCCAGGCCTCCCTGTCCATCACCAACTCCCGGAATTCACTCAGACTCACATCCATCGAGTCAGTGATGCCATCCAGCCATCTCATCCTGGGTCGTCCCCTTGTCCTGCCCCCAACCCCTCCCAGCATCATAGTCTTATCCAATGAGTCAACTCTTCGCATGAGGTGGCCAAAGTACTGGAGTTTCAGCTTTAGCATCATTCCTCCAAAGAAATCCCAGGGCTGATCTCCTTCAGAATGGACTGGGTGGATCTCCTTGCAGTCCAAGGGACTCTCAAGAGTCTTCTCCAACACCACAGTTCAAAACCATCAATTCTTCGGCACTCAGCCTTCTTCACAGTCCAACTCTCACATCCATACATGACCACAGAAAAACCATAGCCTTGACTAGACGGACCTTAGTCGGCAAAGTAATGTCTCTGCTTTTGAATATACTATCTAGGTTGGTCATAACTTTTCTTCCAAGGAGTAAGCGTCTTTTAATTTCATGGTTGCAGTCACCATCTGCAGTGATTTTGGAGCCCCCCAAAATAAAGAAAGCCACTGTTTCCACTGTTTCCCCATCTATTTGCCATGAAGTGATGGGACCAGATGCCGTAATCTTCGTTTTCTGAATGGTGAGCTTTAAACCAACTTCTTCACTCTTCTCTTTCATTTTCATCAAGAGGTTCTTTAGTTCTTCTTCACTTTCTGCCATGAAGGTGGAGTCATCTGCATATATGAGGTTATTGATGTTTCTCCCGGCAATCTTGATTCCACCTTGTGCTTCTTCCAGCCCAGCATTTCTCATGATGTACTCTGCATATAAGTTAAATAAGCAGGGTGACAATATATAGTCTTGACGTATTCCTTTTCCTATTTGGAACCAGTCTGTTGTTCCAAGTCCAGTTCTAACTGTTGCTTCCTGACCTGCATACAGGTTTCTCAAGAGGCAGGTCAGGTGGTCTCGTATTCCCATCTCTTTCAGAATTTTCCAGTTTCTTGTGATCCACATAGTCAAAGGCTTTGGCATAGTCAATAAAGCAGAAATAGATGTTTTCCTGGAACTCTCTTGCTTTTTCCATGATCCAGCAGATGTTGGCAATTTGATCTCGGGTTCCTCTGCCTTTTCTAAAACCAGCTTGAACATCAGGGAGTTCACGGTTCATGTATTGCTGAAGCCTGGCTTGGAGAATTTTGAGCATTACTTTACTAGTATGTGCTGCTACTGCTGGTAAGTCGCTTCAGTCATGTTGGACTCTGTGTGACCCCATAGACGGCAGCCCACCAGGCTCCCCTGCCCTGGGATTCTCCAGGCAAGAACACTGGAGTGGGTTGCCATTTCCTTCTCCAATGCATGAAAGTGAAAAATGAAAGTGAAGTCACTCAGTTGGGCCCGATTCTTAGCAACCCCATGGACTGCAGCCTACGAGGCTCCTCTGTCCATGGGATTTTCCAGGCAAGAGTACTGGACTGGGGTGCCATCACATGTGAGATGAGTGCAATTGTGTGGCAGTTTGAGCATTCTTTGGAATTGGAATGAAAACTGACCTTTTCCAGTCCTGTGGCCATTGTTGAGTTTTCCAAATTTGCTGGCATATTGAGTGCAGCACTTTCACAGCATGATCACTTAGGATTTGAAACAGCTCAACTGGAATTCCATCACCTCCACTAGCTTTGTTCGTAGTGATACTTTCTAAGGCCCACTTGACTTCACATTCCAGGATGTCTGGCTCTAGATGAGTGATCACACCATCGTGATTATTCGGGTCGTGAAGATCTTTTTTGTACAGTTCTTCTGTGTATTCTTTCCACCTCTTCTTGATATCTTCTGCTTCTGTTAGAGACCCACCCCCCCCAAAAAAAAAGTTGAACATTTGAATTATCATGAAGCAGAAGAATGTAGAAATATAGACACAAAATTTTAAAGTACAATAGCTGACCTCAACTTGTATACTGGGTTCCTTTTCTACCATAATATCACAAGGCATCCTGGTCAGGCAACATTTACAATTAGTAATGAGGAGTTCACTGTATCAGCTAATGAGGTAGAAGATTTTCAAATTGACTTAAATGATTTTTTTTCTATGTACACTTTTCCACATAAAATGCCCTTACCCAAGGCCAGCTAATGAATAAATTGAGAAGTTTAAAATCAGTTCTTGTAAGCAAATTTTATTGAATAAATGTCTGTATTGGATTAATATTACTGTTATAAAATACTGCCAAATAAGTTGCTTAAAATAAACAAATACATGCTTTTATAGTTCAGGTGTCAAAAGCTTTAAATGAGTCTTGTTAAGCTAATATCAAATGTTGGGGTGGCAGTACAAGATGACAGCATAGAAAGATCCTAAACTCACCACAACCCATGGACACGCCAGATCTACAGCTTCATGTGGATTAATTTCCTCTGAAAACTAGCTGAATATCTGTGCTTCTGTGCTGTGCTTAGTCACTCAGTTGTGTCCAACTCTTTGTGACCCCCATGGACTGTAACCTGCCAGGCTTCTCTGTCCATGGGGATGTTCCAGGCAAGAATACTGAAGTTGGTTGCATGCCCTCCTCCAGGGGATCTTCTCAACACAGGGTCAAACCGAGGTCTCCTGCATTGGAAGCAGATTCTTTACCATCTGAACACCAGGGAAGCCCATGAATACTGGAGTGGGTAGCCTATCCCTTTCCTAGGGGATCTTCCAGACCCTGGAATCAAACTGGTGTCTCCTGCATTGCAGGCAGATTCTTTACCAGCTGAGTTATCAGGGAAGCCCCAGCTGAACATCTGCTCCACAACAAAGGATAGTAGGACCACATCAACATGGCAGAAGAGGCAGAGAAGTGGTCTCTTCAAAAACCCCACCCCAGCATAGTAACCCACAAATGGGCTGGATTTCACATTTACAGGGATCTTTTCCTGGTGACTCAGATGGTAAAGAGTCTGCCTGCAGTGCAGGAGAGCCAGGTTCAATCCCTGGACCGGGAAGATCCCCTGGAGAAAGAAATGGCAACCCACTCCAGTATTCTTGCCTGGAAAATCTCATGGACAGAGGAGCCTGGCAGACTACAGTCCATGGGGTCATGAAGAGTTGGACACGACTGAGCGACTTCACTTTTTCCTAAAAGACGATAGATTTGTGTCATACATTTTATGTGTCAACCCTTGGAACCTGCACCAGAAAGACAAGTCACCAAAATATGTGACAATAGGGCTTATTTCCAGAAGACCCCAAAATTAATGTGGAAGGGAACACTTGGGATAAAGTGCTAGAAGTTTGGAGCTCTAGAAGGCAGAAGAGTTCATGGAGAAGGATTAGTATAAACAGGATTCACCTGACTTCTAACTTGGTCTCTAGAGAACAGAAAATCATTACGAGAAACTTCTCTCTAGACCAGTTCACTGGGAGGAATCACATGCTTAAGGATGGAGTAACAAGAGGGAAATGTCCCTAATGACCAAATCTAGGCATCCATAAATATCTCACATGCTTCAGTCCTTCTGCTTCTGCCACCTCAGAGTACAGGAGACATGCTCATTGCTTTTGGAGTCCTGCATCTGCAAAGGGACTTCAGTTCTTGCTGTCTTGTCTGAGAACACAGCTTCAGACTCTATCATAAACCATCCTTAAGGAATTCAGACTTCCACACAAGATCCTCCTTTCAAAGAACCTAACTAGGTGGGTCTAAGGACTCACAGATACTTCAGGTAAGATTCAGAGAGAATGGAAGATGAAAAATTTTACCTAAGGTTACAAGAGATTCTCAGGAGACTAGTTCAGAGCCAAGACTTGGACATGTTTGTTTTTTGGTTGACTAATTTATCTATAAGTACTTTATTGTGGCTTTTCAGGTGGTACAGTGGTAAAGAATCTGCCTGCCAGACTTTACTTCACTTAATTTTGTTTAGATACTGCCATATTTAACCTAGTTTTGTTTCCACCTCATTTTCAATTTTTTTCCATATATGTGCACACATTTATGAAAACAAAAATTTGAACCAAGCAGAGGAGATTCTTGCTCATTTGGATATTATAATAGAGAAAACAGAACACAATAAAACAAGTGCATGACTAACATAACATCCTCAGTGATAATTCATCTGAAGAATGGAGACAGACAGTTGTGGTAAATGCAGTATATTACAGAGTATGGCCTGGGGAGAAATTTGCACGAGGTATAAGGAGCAGAACCTGGACTAGTGTTCAAAAGGAAGCCTACTGGATATGTCCAAAAGGAAAAAAAGAGAGAGAGAGAGAGAGAGAGACAAAAATTTACAGCCCAAGAGAAGAATTACACAGAGAAAAATAAGAGAAAGGCCAACCTCATTCACTATTGGACCATATGGAAAATTGGGGTGGCAAATAAATAGGAATAGGTACAGGATTAAAAATTAGATCAGGGACCCGACACTGATGACATGATGAAGCAAGTGGAGCAATACAGGTCCAGTGGTCTGTGCTCCCTTGAATCCAAGGTACTTCAGTACCCAAACAGCTGCCTCTTCTCTCTGAAACCTGGCTCCTCTGTTGGGCTCTTTATTCATATTGATCTTCCCTCATTAGCAGGAACTGCCCTTTTAAAAGTTTTCTTGCCTTTACTGCAGTGGATTCCAGACTTTTTGACTAAGTCCCAAAGTAAGATATGCCTTTTACATCATGATCCTCGGTTGATTGCAAAGAATCAGACATGACTCCACAACTGCACATGCACACTAGCATGTCTGTATAGACAAACACAGACAAACACACATATACACACAGAGACAGGTTCCTAACCATGCGTATGACTGAGCAAAGGGGGTCAGAAGTGATTTTGTGTGTATCCTTACTAGTTATGATACACTCTGATACTTTTTGTGTGTTTCATTTATTATATTATATTTAATTTTTGCAGACCATAGTTCAAACCCCCAGTGGGACCTAATCTGAGAACATGAAAGCATTCCTCTTGCTTGTTCTCCATGCCTATTCTAGTATTCCCCTGCATCTTTTCTGTCTCTTATTGTCTTTTATTGGCAGCAATTTTTGTGAGGCCATATTCTTTGAAGTCCATGAAATATATATTGAATTAGTTACAGTTCCCCACTAAATCTGCTTGGAGTGGGGTAGGGATAAGATGATGAATGTGTCACATTGCTGCATGTGTCAAGGTTTTCACAGTCTAGCAGGGGGAAAAGACATGGAATTAAATAAAAGTTACAGAGAGAAGAATAGCCCCACCACAGTGCTCTGTGTGTGTGTGTGGTAGGCCATGAGAGTCCTCAAAGGAAGGGTATATGAACTGGTGTACATCAAAATGTTCCCCTGAAAATACAGATGACAGAATGTCAACCAAATATGAAAACAAAAAGTGGATTGATTTTTGTGCTCTGGATTCCTTGGAAATAAAATTAATAAGGTGTAAAGAACAACTTGTGAATTATTGACTCCCTGTACCTTAAGGTCGGAGAAGGCAATGGCACCCCACTCCAGTACTCTTGCCTGGAAAATCCCATGGACGGAGGAACCTGATAGGCTGCAGTCCATGGGGTCGCTACGAGTCGGACGCGACTGAGACTTCACTTTCAATTTTCACTTTCATGCATTGGAGAAGGAAATGGCAACCCACTCCAGTACTCTTGCCTGGAGAATTTCAGGGACAGGGGAGTCTGGTGGGCTGCAGTCTATGGGGATGCACAGAGTCAGACATGACTGAAGCAACTTAGCAGCAGCAGCAGTAGCAGTACCTTAAGGTTGAGTAGCAGCAGGAAGGTCACTTCATTCCTTAGCATCCTCTGGCCCCCTCTCTCATCACCCTCCCTCTTGTATGTTCCCCTTGAGAAACTGGCTTCTTTGGAGCCTGAAACAGGTGTCTTCTTCAGTGCCTTTGCACCAGCCATTCCTTCTACCAGGCCTCTCTTCCTTGAGATTTCTGTTCAAATGTTACCTACTTTGCCAGCCTACCTGAACATGTGGTAAAGAATAACACCCCAGCCTCTCTCCCTTATGCCCCCTTTTTCTTCATTTTACCTGTCACCATTTAACATGTTATATGATTTTATATTTGCTAACATTATTTCTCCAGCATCCAATTATAGGAACTTTTATCTCTCAGCACATTCTACCCCTTGCCTTGAAGCTGGTAAGTACTCAATTTGTGAGCCCCAGAGGATTGACAGAAATCTGATTAAAAGTATACAATGCCTGACCTCTTGGGGAAATGGCTGCAAAAGAACAGGAATTTGTAATCAGAGATGGAACAGGGAATGCTCTGAAGGGGACAGATTTCACACCAAAATTATAGGTATTGATTTCATGACTGCAAAATATAAATTGTATCATTTGACTATGCCAGTAATGCTAATTTTTGTGCAAAGTGGTCGTCATTTCAAAAATGATTTTGGGGGATTTAATTCCAGGTCATTCCCTCTACCACATGGAACCAGAGAATGATACACATATTTCAGAATTTCTTCTTCTTGGAATATCAAATGAACCAGAACTTCAGCCCCTTATATTTGGGCTTTTCCTCACCATGTACCTGATCACTGTGTTTGGAAACCTGCTCATCATCCTGGCTGTCAACTCAGACTCCCACCTCCACACCCCCATGTACTTCTTCCTCTTCAACCTGTCCTTTGTAGACATCTGTTTCATCTCTACCACCATCCCAAAGATGCTGTGGAATATCCAGATGCAGAGCAAAGTTATCACCTATGAAGGCTGCATCAACCAGATATACTTTTTACTACTCTTTGCAGGGTTGGATGACTTCCTCCTGACCGTGATGGCCTATGACCGGTTTGTGGCCATCTGCCACCCCCTGCACTACACAGTCATCATGAACCCCTGGCTCTGTGGACTGCTGGTTCTAGTGTCATGGGTGATGAGTGCCCTGAATTCCTTGATACAAATCTTAATGATGTTGCGGCTGTCCTTCTGTAGAGTCCCGGAGATCCCCAACTATTTCTGTGAACTCAATCAGGTAGTCCGAAGTGCCTGTTCTGACACCTTTCTTAATGATGTGATGGTGTATGTTGCAGCTGGGCTGCTGAGTGGTGGTCCATTCACTGGAATACTTTACTCTTACTCTAAGATAGTTTCCTCCATACGAGGAATCTCATCAGCTCGAGGGAGGTACAGAGCATTTTCCACCTGTGCATCTCACCTCTCAGTTGTCTCCTTATTTTATTGTACAATCCTAGGAGTGTACCTTAACCCTGCTGATGCCCACAACTCACACTCAAGTGCAATAGCCTCAGTGATGTACACTGTGGTCACCCCGATGCTGAACCCCTTCATCTACAGTCTTCGGAATAAAGACATAAAAGAGGCTCTGAAAAGATTCATTGAGCAATAAAAGGAAAAACTCTTCTGGGGCTAATAAGTGGATCCAGAAATTGCCATTCTTCCATAAGACTGTGAACATACAATTTGTCTTTTCTATTGCTTCCTTAATTTTACATTTTTTGACTTCAACTTCTGTTTATATGTAAATAATGTGGTTTATTAAGCTTTCCCATTTATTTCATTTTCCTGCTTTGACATATTTTCTTCCAAACATATCAGAAATATTTGCAAATTCCCTTTTATTTCTTGAGTCTCTGGGAATTTCTTAAGAATAGTATCTTTTCAAGTGACATATATCATTTCAAGTTTTTTCTTTTATTTCACTAAAAGAATAGTTAGAAGTTGTATTACTCATATTGAATAAGCTCTACTTGGCACCTTCACTATGTAATTTAAGTAACTCACTTTATCAGGCCTTTTCTTCTATCTCATACAGAACAATGACTGAGAACCACTGACCTAGAGCAAGAGAACTAGAAAAATCTCATGTTCTAATCACCACACACACCTTACTCACTTCACAGCTTTGGGGTTTTTTTTATTTTTTAAATTTATTTATTTTAATTGGAGGCTAATTATTTTACAATATTGTAGTGGTTTTTGCCATACATTGACACAAATCAGCCCTGGGAGTACATGTGTTCCCCATCCTGAACCCCACTCCCACCTCCCTCCCCATCCCATCCCTCTGGGTTATCCCAGTGCACCAGCCCTGAGCACCCTACCTCATGCACTGAACCTGGACTGGCCATCTATTTCACATATGGTAATACACATGTTTCGATGTTATTCTCAGATCACCCCATCTTCACCTTCTCCCACAGAGTCAAATAGACTGTTCTATACATCTGTGTCTCTTTTGCTGTTTCACAGATAGCGTTATCATTACCATCTTTCTAAATTCCATATATATGCATTAGTATACTGTATTGGTGTTTTTCTTTCTTACTTACTTCACTCTGTATAATAGGCTCCAGTTTCATCCACCTCTTTAGAGTTGATTCAAATACATTCTTTTTAATGGCTAAGTAATATTCCACTGTGTATATGTACCACAGCTTTCTTATCCATTCGTCTGCTGATGGACATCTAGGTTGCTTCCATGTCCTGGCTATTATAAACAGTGCTGTGATGAACATTGGGGTACACGTGTCTCTTTCAATTCTAGTTTCCTTGGTGTGTATGCCCAGCAGTGGGATTGCTGGGTCATATGGAAGTTCTATTTCCAGTTTTTTAAGGAATCTCCACACTGTTCTCCATAGTGGCTGTACTAGTTTGCATTCCCACCGACAGTGTAACAGGGTTCCCTTTTCTCTACACCCTCTCCAGCATATATTGTTTGTAGATTTTTGGATTGCAGCCATTCTGACAGGCGTGAGATGGTACCTCATTGTGGTTTTGATTTGCATTTCCCTGATAATCAGTTTAATCACCTCACCCTTCTGAACCACAATTTTGCAAATTTAGAATGAGGCTTATAATTGTACATCCTCATAAGATGTTCTGTGGCAAAGTAACAAATAAGACAACATATATAAGATGCTAAGCTCAGTCCATGGTGCATTAAAAGATCCATGTGGATCTCTTATCATTACCAGGTTTTTTTTTATGATTAAAGGATTGAACCCTAGCTTTTCACTTGTATTAAAACAGAAAACATCTAATTGATGTGTCAAAAGCGTTTTGAAGTCAGGGATTATATTACCTATGATTTCATAGCAAAAGAACACAGCTCTGTCCGTTATTGAGGAGGAAATAATAATTTTCCAGAGATAGCAAGAGCTGCATTCCCATCACAAGATAGTGCTTTTGAAACCCAAGGGTCCTAGCCCAGACAGGTTCCTCAGACTTAGAGGACACTTTGACTCAGGGTTGCAAAAAGTGTCAGTGTTAGAACTCTGGGATACAGGAGGGTTCATGGAGTAGTAATAAGAACTGGATACACTTGACTTCTAACCAGGTCTCCTGGGAATGACCGATCAGCTGAAAAAATTCCATTCTGTCCAGACAAGTTCCCCTGAGGAAACGATGTGTGAGAATTGAAGCAATAGTGGAAAACGTGCTGAACATGTATAATGAGCAGATACAGCAAATACACAGAGCTATAAATATCTCCGCTGCTGCAGTGTCTGAGCAGTTCCACCTTGAGCTGAACGGGGCATGGTTTTGCACTTGGATTCTTAAGTATGACTCAGAGACCCATGCTTCACTCTTTCCTTCTTTCTTGTCTGGATTCAGAGCTTCAGTCTCCACCATCAACCCTTCAGGAGGAATTTGGACTTCCACACAGAGACCTTCCTCTCAGACTTCCTATCTGGGTGAGTCTGAAAGCCCAGCAGGAGAAAGTCAGAGAGGATGAAACCCAAGAACATTTACTTGAGGTCACCTGAAAGCCCAAACTGCTGGTCCAGAGCCAAGGTTGTCTTAATAATTTGTAATCACTTTGTTTCATATGTAAAAAAGGCAAGTGTCTATGCATTCAGCAATTCAAGAATTGTTGATAATTATGTGATGAGGACAAAAACCTAGTTAGAGGAGACTCAAGAAGACGTGGAAGGCATAGTGGTATCAGTAAATGTTGAACATTTCCAAGGAGATTTGCAATTTAAGAGAGTAGGAAAACATGCTATTTGGTCAAGAGTGGCTTGCAAGGAAGTGATGACATTTTATGTATTTATTTTTGATTTTTGAGATGGGTATATTTGAGCATGTTCTATATTCATAAGGAAGATCCAGATCAATGGAATAGCTACTACCTGGAAGCTTACAGTTCTTAAGACACACATTTCATAGAATCTTTTCTCACATTGAGTATTCACTTGAAAAAATTGAATTTAGTATACAGGCTGAATATATTTGGGGGGTGAATTATCATTTGCTTCTCTATTACATATTATCTATGCACATTGTTTCATATACTGGCATTTGAGTGTTATTGTTCCTTTCTTTCTTTGCTCTATTATTTCCTCTGTAATTTTATTCATACCTCTATGAAGGCACCAGAGTGTATAAAGCAGGTAAGGTCTCTGATGATTTGGATCTAACATTTTAATGGAGAAATATTTCAGAATAAAATAAACACATATATTGCAAAGTGTCATCAGGTACAAATCACGTGAAGGAAGGGATAGGTTCTGTGGTGTTTATAGGATTTTGTAGGGTATATTATGAGGAGTTTATCACAGGTGGGACAAGTCAGAAGTAGTGTGACCAAGGGGTATGCCACCAAAAAAAAAAATCAAAGCCAGGGAATAACAAAGAAAAATGCCACTTAAGAAAAATGATAGGGGGCTTATGTACTGGCTCAGTAGTGAAGAATCCACCTGCCAATGTAGGAGACATGGTCCAATCCCTGATCCAGGAAGATCCCACATGCTGTGGAGCAACTAAGCCTGTGTACAACAATTATTGAGCCTGTGATCTAGAGCCCAGGAGGTGCAACTACTCAAGCCCACACACCCTAGAGCCTGGACTCTGCGATGGGAAGTCACAGCAATGAGAAAGCCACACCACAACTAGAGAGTAGCCCCTGCTCATTTCATCTAGAGAAAAGTCTGCACAGCAATGTAGACCCAACACAACCAAAATTAAATAAATAAAATCTATTTTTACAGTGTCGTGACTGGAGATTTAGTAATAGTGTCTATACACTAAGCTTTATGCAAAGTAATTTCATGTATATTGTCTTAAAAAATATGTACAGTCTGGTGATATAATCATTGGCAAAATTGCTTAACTTTGCATGAGAAATGCTAAATAATTCTATATCATTAAACGCCATGCTCCTCAAAAAAAAATAAATAAATAAAAATAAAAGAAAGAAAAGCAATAAAAAGGAGAGTCTCATTCACTACTGGACCATATGAAAATTGTGGACAAATATGCAGGAATAAATATGCAATAAATAATTGACCGAGGGCCTGATGTGAGCACTGTAGTGAGGCACTGGAGGAATAGAAGTGCAGTCAGTGTGCGGGCCCTTGAGTCTGAGGTCACTTCAGTGCCCACACTCCTGTCTGGTCCTTCTGCAACCTGCTCTTGCCTTGGCCTCTATTTATACTGCTTCTCCCTCAGCAAGGACTGGTCTCTTATAAATGTCGTCTTGCATTTATTGCAGTGGGTAAGAAACTTTTTTGACTCTGTCATGTGATACAGCCATACATGCACGCATGGGCATGAGCATACACAAACACAGGCATCTGAACAAAGAGAATCAGAAAAATCCCACTGTATGTGATGCAGTCTGACATTTTAATTTTGCATTTTATTTTTTCTACCTTATTTTATTCTTACAAACTACATAGTCTGAACCCCTCTAATAAGTGTGAATCTCAGAATATGGGAAACGTTTCTCCAGCATGTCTTTGAAAACTATGTTAATGTTTCCCTGGTTCTTTTTAGCAATTTCTATGAGAACATGTCTTTTTCATTCCTTCATGCAGTATGTATTTATTCAGGTACTGCTCCCAACTAAACAAAATCTAAGGGGTTGAAGAGTATATATGATATTGACATATGCCTCAAGGCACTTATAGTCTAACAAAGAATAAAAGATGCAGAATTAATTAAAACCTCATAATGATAACCCTGTATCTAAATGACTGTAAGTGAAATTCCCTGTTTTCTGTACAAATGTTTAAAAAAGAGGATAATTCATGAAAGAAATGATCTGAAAAAGAAGATGGTGTTTTGGAGATAGGGAGGGGTGAAAATTCCAAATAGAGTGATTCTCTAAGGAGGTGCATATAAGCTCTGAGTCTTGAGGCTGTAGCATCAAGTGAAGCTGTGACTCAAGTTTAATATTCATGAGATTAATGTGAGTGAAGGCAGCACGAGGGTGAAGAGGTGGTTCAGTCACAGAGAGTCAAGGCTAGGATTTGAGCTGTGGAATTTGGAGCTCGTTTCACAGTGGGGAGTCACTGGGAGAGAAGGAAGTCAGGGAATTGGTTGTTTTGAAACACAGCTCTTCCCTCTGACTAGCACACACTTCTACCCAGAGAGACTCATGTCTCCTTCATTCTCTTTCTTGAGGTCTCTGATCAAATGTTTTCCAGGCTACCTGAACAATACAGTATTATAAAGTAAAAAAATTAAATTTAAATAAATAAATTTAATTAAAAGAAAAAATAATAATACCCTCATCAACTCTCTTCTTTATATTTGATCTATTTTCCTTTTCCGCACTTGTCAACATATGATCATTTGTATGAGTTTTTAAATTTTTTTCTTATATATTTTCTCCACCATTGAACTACAGGACCTATTGTCTCTCAGCACCCTCTCCTCTTTCTCCAGAATTTAGTAGGCCTTAAATTTGTATTCCCTCAAATGCGTGACAAAATCCCTCATTACAAACGTAGAATACCTGACCACTGGGGGGAAAAGCTAACTGTAAGATAGGCTTTCCTATTTGGAGATGGCACAGGAGATTGGATTGAAGGGGAAATTTCTATACAAAATCATGAATATTTTTTGAATGCAAAATATAAATATTAGAGTTCGCCTATGTTTGCAATGCCAATTTTTGAAAAACTAGTCACACTACTTTTTGTTTCTAGGAAGTCATTTGCATCACATGAGACCCGGGAATGAGACACCAGTTTCAGAATTTATTCTCCTGGGATTATCAAATGAACCAGAACTGCAGCCCCTCATATTTGGGCTTTTCCTCTCCATGTACCTGATCGCTGTGTTTGGAAATCTGCTCATCATCCTGGCTGTCAGCTCAGATTCCCACCTCCACACCCCCATGCACTTCTTCCTCTCCAACCTGTCCTTTGTAGACATCTGCTTTATCTCCACCACTGTCCCAAAGATGTTGAGGAACATAAGGACACAGAACAAAGTAATAACCTATGAAGGCTGCATCATCCAGATGCATTTTTTCTTATTTTTTGCAACATTGGACGTGTTCCTCTTGACTGTGATGGCCTATGACCGCTTTGTGGCCATCTGCCACCCACTCCACTACACAGTCATCATGAAACCCTGGGTCTGTGGACTCCTGGTTCTGCTGTCCTGGATCATGAGCGCTCCGAATTCCTTGACACAAAGCATAACGGTGTTGTGGCTGGCCTTCTGTACAGACTCGGAAATCCCCCACTTTTTCTGTGAAGTTAATCAAGTGGTTCAACTTGCTTGTTCTGACACTTTTCTTAATGACATGTTGATGTATTTTGCAACTGGGGTGTATGGTGGCATTTCCCTCACTGGAATTCTTTACTCATATTCTAAGATAATTTCCTCTATACTAGGAATTTCATCTGCTCGGGGGAAGTATAAAGCATTTTCCACCTGTGCCTCTCACCTCTCAGTTGTCTCCTTATTCTTTTGTACAGTCCTGGGAGTGTATCTTAGCTCTGCTGCTACTCACAGCTCACAAGCAAGTGCTGTTTCCTCAGTGATATACACTGTGATCACACCCATGCTGAACCCCTTCATCTATAGTCTGAGGAATAAAGACATAAAGAGGGCTCTGAAGAGGATCATTGGGATGGCAGCTATATAAGGACCAGTTTTCCTGGGGCTGAAAAAATGCCTGTGATTTTAGGGCTCAAAACCTCAGAGCCCAGTTCTTTGATCAGGTTGCTGAAGTAGAACTTGATCTTTCTATTTATTTCCCAAAATTTCCATTTCTTTGAATTCAAGGCCTCTACATTTTATTATCAAATGAAATTATATACTGGGGAGTTGTACCAACTTCTATTGTTCTCCCCATGAGTGTGTAGTCAGCTGTAAATCTCTCTATTATGTTTCTAAGTGATGTTGAGTAAGGATGCCATGTTTTTCTGTCTTGAATCGGTTTATGGTTATTTCTGTATCTATGCTGATCTCCTATTTACAGAAAAAAAATGAGTTTATCATGTGAATTACTTATATTTAATTTCAGCATTTCTATATCCATAAATGACGTTTGACTTCCTTCCCAGTTAGAAGACAGCTCTCACCCATGTTAAGTGAAAACCACCTGCCTAAGCCCTAGATTCAACCCTTAGCCATTCACCATTGGATTCTTTTCCATTTAATTAATTTATTGGAATATAATTACACAAATAAACTGCATAACAGTTTGGGGGGCTTCCCTGATGGTCCAGTGATTAAAAATCTGCTTTCCAATGCAAGGGACATAGGTTCGATCCTTGGTCTGGGAACTAAGATCCCACATGCCACAGGGCAACTAAGCCCCTGCACCTCAACTAGAGACCCCACATGCCACAACTAGAGAAAAGCCTGCACACCATAATGAAGAACCGGTGCAGCCTAAATAAGTAAATAAATAAAAAGTGTATGATTTAATGAAATAAACAAGCTATCCAAAACTGAGAACATAATGCCTATTTCTCTTTGTGTTTAATTTGACAGTGCACATAGCTTTACATGCTTTATTATGTAATTGTGAAAAAATTTAAGCTCCCTGAGCCTGTTTCCTTGTTTATGAAGGTGTTGTGAAATACTAAACAAAACTTCATATGGATGCTATGAGAAACAAATGAAATGTGTGGACATTTTTTTTCTAATCCAAAGAAAACAGCTAATGGCTAAGTTCGTTTTTGTTTGTATACATTTTTTTTCTTTCAAATAAACAGTGTAGTACACATGTGTGCATGCACACAGACATCTTTTATGTAGAAAGGAAATGAGAGAAACTGGAAGAGAATGGAAATGAAAATAATGAACATTTGAATTAATATAAAATAAAAATATAGAAATATAGACACAAAAATTTAAAGTGCAAATGAGTAACTTCAATTTGATGTGAATTACTTTTCCTACATCAATGTCACAAAAGAATCACAGGCAGACAGTTGACATTTATATCTATAAAATTAAAAATGTATTGTATCAGTTAATGAGGCAGAATATCTTCAAATTGATTTAGTAGTTTTTTTACTTAATAAGGGGTTTTATTTACTTAATATGGGTTTTTGACATAACATGCCCTTACTCAAGCTAAGCTAATGAATAGAGAGGATTAAATTTTATTCTTGCAAACAAATTTTATTGAATAAGTGTCTACATTAGATTTCTAGTCCAATTGCAAAATACTTCCACACTAGTTGCTTAAATAAACACATTTATTCTCTTGGATGTCAGAAGCTTAAAATGAGTCTTGTTGGGCTAATATAAAACATTTGGGTGACAGTTCAAGATAGCAGCATACAAAAAACAGAAAGAGCTCAAATAAATCAGAAATGAAAAAGGAAAAATTACAATTAATATCACAGAAATGCAAAGGACCACAAGAGACTACTATGAATATTTATACCAACAAATTGGACAACCTAGAAGAAACAGAAACATTCCTACAAAACAAACATTTTCCCAAGAGGGAATCATGAAGAAACAGAAAATATGAATACACTAGTTACTAGAAAGGATACTGAATCAGTAACCAAAAACCGCACAACAAACAAAAGTCCAGGACCAGAAGCTTCACTGATAAATTCTAATAAACATTAAAGATTTAGTATCTATCTTCCAAAAACTTTCAAAAAAATCAAAGAGGAAAAATGCTTCCAAACTCACTTTACAAGGCCAGCATTACCTTGATTCAAAATCAGACAAGGACAATAAAAGAATAAAGAATTGTAGGCCAATATCCTTGATGAACACACATGCAAAAATCTTCAAAAAATATTAGCAAATAAATTCAAAAATATATCTAATGGATCATACATCATGATCAAGTGGGACTCACTTCAAGGATGCAAGAATGGTTCAGTTCAGTTCAGTTCAGTCGCTCAGTCATGTCCGACTCTTTGTGACCCCATGAATCGCAGCACGCCAGGCCTCCCTGTCCATCACCAACTCCCAGAGTTCACTCAGACTCACGTCCATCAAGTCAGTGATGCCATGCAGCCATCTCATCCTCTGTCGTCCCCTTCTCCTCCTGCCCCCAACCCCTCCCAGCATCAAAGTCTTTTCCAGTGAGTTAACTCTTCGCGTGAGGTGGCCAAAGTACTGGAGTTTCAGCTTTAGCATCATTCCTTCCAAAGAAATCCCAGGGCTGATCTCCTTCAGAATGGACTGGTTGGATCTCCTTGCAATCCAAGGGACTCTCAAGAGTCTTCTCCAACACCACAGTTCAAAAGCATCAATTCGTTGGCACTCAGCTTTCTTCAAGAATGGTTAAACATCCTCAAATCAGTCAAATGATACACCAAATTAACAAAAGGAGGGATAAATATCATATGATAATTTCAGTGTGCTGTGCTAAGTCGCTTCAGTCATGTCCATCTCTTTGTGACCCCATGGACTATAGCCCGCCAGATTCCTTTGTCCATGGGACTTTCCAGGCAAGCACACTGGAGGGGGTTATCACTTCCTCTTCCAGGGGATCTTCCCAATCCAAGGACTGAAACTTTGTCTCTTTTGTCTCCTGGATTGGCAGGCAGGTTCTTTACTACTAGCGCCACCTGGAAAGCCCAATCATTTCAACAGATGCAGAATAATCATTTGACAAAATTCAATATTTGTTTATGATAAAAACCCTCAACAGAGTGGGTATAGAGGAAGCATACCACCACATAAAATAGGCTATATATACAAGTCCACAGATAACATTATACCCAATGGTGAGAAGATGAAAAACCTTTCCTCTAAGATCAGAAAAAAGAAAAGAATGCTCACTCAGGCCACTTTCATTCAACATAGTATTGGAAATCCTAACCACAGTAATTAGACAATAAAATGCAATGCAGTGCTGCTGCTGCTAAGTCACTTCAGTCGTGTCTGACTCTGTGTGACTCCATAGACGGCAGCCCAGCAGGCTTCCCCGTCCCTGGGATTCTCCAGGCAAGAACACTGGAGTGGGTTGCCATTTCCTTCTCCAATGCATGAAAGTGAAAAGTGAAAGGGAAGTCGCTCAGTCATGTCCGACTCTTCACAACCCCATGGACTGCAGCCTACCAGGCTCCTCCACCCATGGGATTTTCCAGACAAGAGTACTGGAGTGGGGTGCCATCGCCTTCTCTGATAAAATGCAATAACAGAGTCCAAGTTACAAAGGAAGAAGTAAAACTGTCACTATTTCACTTTTCACTTCCATGCACTGGAGAAGAAAATGGTAACCCACTCCAGTGTTCTTGCCTGGAGAATCCCAGGGACAGGGGAGCCTGGTGGGCTGCCATCTAAGGGGTCGCACAGAGTCGGACACGACTGAAGTGACTTAACAGCAGCAGCAGCAGCATTTACAGATAAAATGACACTATATATATATATATATATATATTTTAAAATTCTAACAAAGAACTTTTTGAACTAATAAATAAATTTCATGAAACTATGTGATACAAAATCAATATACAGATACCTCTCGTGTTTCTAGACTCTAATAATGAATTATCAGAAAAAGAAATGTAGAAAACAATCCCATTTAAAACTGCATAAAAAATAAAACAACTTGGCACAATTTATGAAAGAGGGGAAAGACCTATACACTGAAATCTAGAAAACATGGAGGAAATAAATTGAAGAAGTCACAAATAAATGGAAATAGACCTTAAGTTCATGGATTGAAATCATTAACATTCTTAAAATGACCTAGATATATTTCCAAAAAGGCATACAAGTGGCAAACAGATGTTTCAACCTCATTAATTACCAGGAAAATGCAAATCAAAACAGAAAGAAATCATGTCACATTCTTCAGAATGGCTATTATAAGAAAGAAGAGAGCCTGAGACCTTATTCATCCTGTAACTGAAAGATTTCACTACCCTCTCCCTATTTCCTCCGCCCCCTACAACTTTTCTATGTAGTTACAAATATTTGGTCCCTCAGCCGTGCCCAACTCTTTGTGACCCCTTAGCGGAATATATGGCACCCCACTCCAGTGTTCTTGCCTGGAGAGTCCCATGGACGGAGGAGCCTGGTGGGCAGCAGTCCATGGGTTCGCCAAGAGTCAGGCACGACTGAGCGACTTCACTTTCACTTTTCACTTTCATGCACTGGAGAAGGAAATGGCAACCCACTCCAGTGTTCTTGCCTGGAGAGTCCCAGGGACGGGGGAGCCTGGTGGGCTGCCGTCTATGGGGTCGCACAGAGTCGGACACGACTGAAGCGACTTAGCAGCAGCAGCAGCAGCAGCAGCAGCAGCGGAATATAGCTGCCAAGGGCCTCTGTCCATGGGATTCTCCGGGCAAGAATATTGTAGTGGGTTGCCTTTCCCTTCTCCAGGGGATCTTCCTGACTCTGGGGTCGAATCTGAGTCTCCCACACTGCAGACAGATTACCATCTGAGCCACCAGGGAAGCCCAGAGTTACAAGTATACTTGTAACAAGTATATTTATACCACCTGACATTTTTTCTTATTGGAAAAAAACATTGCTTTACAATGTTGTGGTGGTCTCTGCCATACATCAACGTGAATAAGTCATAATTTTATATATATATATACATATGTGTACATATATATATGTATATACATATATTTATATATACCCTTCCTCTTGAATCTCCCTCCCACTCCCCCCCTTCCACCCGTCTAGGTCGTCACAGAGCACCAGGCTGGTCTCCCTGTGTTATACAGAAGCTTCCCACTAGTTGCCTGTTTTATACATGATAGTGTTTATATGTCAGTACTGCTTTTTCAGTGGATCCTATCCTCTCCTTTCCCCACAGTGTCCACAAGTCTGTTCTCTCACCTACATCCCCATTTCTTCTCTCTAAATTGGTTCATCAGTACTATTTTTTCTAGATTCCATGTATATGCATTAATAAATGTTATTTGTTTTTCTCTTTCTGACTTACCTCACTCTGTATAACTGGCTCTATGTTCATCCACCCCACTACAACTGACTCAATGCTTTCCTTTTTATAGCTGAGCTATATTCCATTGCATATATGTATCATATCTTCTTTTTCCATTCATCTTGGTACTCTAATATTAATCTAAATTTATATATATACATACACACACACACACGCATCCCATAATATCATACCTAAAACCCAAATGTACTTTTTGGCCAACTGAATAAATCCTGATGACTATTGTTGACAACACTGCATTGTACAATTGCAATTTGCTAAGACAGTAGCGTATTTGCCATCACTTCATGGTGAATAGATGGAGAAACAGTGGAAACAGTGACAGACTTTATTTTGGGGGGGCTCCAAAATCACTGAAGATGGTGATTGCAGCCATGAAATTAAAAGATGCTTACTCACTGGAAGGAAAGTTATAACCAACTTAGCATATTAAAAAGCAGAGACATTACTTTGCCAACAAAGGTCCATCTAGTCAAGGCTATAGTTTTTCCGGTAGTCATGTATGGATGTGAAAGTTGGACTATAAACAAAGCTGAGAGCTGAAGAATTGATACTTTTGAACTGAAAGTCTCTTGGACTGCAAGGAGATCCAACAGTCCATCCTAAAGGAAATCAGCCCTGAATATTCATTGGAAGGACTGATGTTGAAGTTGAAACTCCAATATTTTGGCCACCTGATAAGAAGAGTTGACTCATTTGAAAAGACCCTGAAGAAGGGGATGATAGAGGATGAAATGGTTGGATGGCATCACCGACTTAACAGACATGAGTCTGAGTAAACTCTGGGAACTGGTGACGGACAGGGAGGCCTGGAGTGCTGCAGTCCATGGGGTAGCAGAGTCAGACATGACTCAGCGACTTAACTGAAGAGAGTAGAACTTAAATTTTCTCACATATACACAAACAAGATAAGTGTGTAAAGTAATGGGTGTGTAAGTTAAAGGAGAATTCCTTTCACAAAGTATACATAAATCAGATCATCATGAGGTGCACTTCAAATATCTTATGATTATAAATATTAACTATACCTTAATAAAGCTAATTTTTGTGAAATGAATCGCCAGTCCAGGTTCGATGCATAATACTGGATGCTTGGGGCTGGTGCACTGAGACGACCCAGAGGGATGGAAGGTAGGAAGGGGGTTCAGGATGGGGAACACACCTGTGGCGGATTCATGTTGATGTATGGCAAAACCAATACAATATTGTAAAGTAATTAACCTCCAATTAAAATAAATAAATTTATATTTAAAAAATAAATAAAGCTAATTTTTTAAAGCTTCTTAAAAATGAAAAAGGAGAAATAACAAATGTTGGTGAGGATGTGAAGAAAAGGAAACCCTAGTGCACTGTTGGTAGAAATGTGAATGTGTACAGCCATTATGGACAGCAGTATGGAGATTCCTCAAAAATTAGAAATAAAACTACTGTATTACCTAGCTATTCAACTTCTGGGTATTTCTCTAAATAAAATGAGAGCAGTAATTTGAAAAGATATATGCAACCCTATTCATTGCACCATTATTTACATTGACCAAGACATGAAAGCTACCTAAATGTCCATTGATAGATGAATGGATAATGATGTGAAACACACACACACACACACACACACACACACAATGGCATACTACTCAGCCATAAAAAATAAAAATCTGGCCATTTGTGACGATGTGGATGGACCTTCCAGGTATTATGCCATACTAAATAAGCCAGACAGAGAAAGATAAATACAAGTATGATTTCACTTGCCCATGAAATCTAAAAAAAACAAACAAATAAAGAAATGGACCAAAACTTACAGATGCAGAGAACAGATTGATGTTTATCAGAGAGGAAGGGGATTGGGGTAGTTGGGCAAACTGGGTGAAGGCAGTAAATTGTAATATGACACATATTAGCTGGTTTATTTTGCTGATTGGGCTTCCCAGGTGACTCAGCGGTAAAGAATCTGTCTGACAAGCAGGAGACACAGGTTCCATCCCTGGGTCAGAAAGATCCCCTTGTGGAGGAAATGGCAACACACTCCAATAGTCTTGCCTGGGAAAACCCATGGACAGAGGAGCCTGGTGCACTGCAGTCCATGGGGTCACAAAGAGTTGACATGACTTAGCGACTAAACAACATTCTGCCTACTACACAGTCTTTTTTGTAAGTGTATCATTTTGTATCATTCAAGAATCCCGGGAATGACAGAGCCTGGTGGGCGGCCATCTATAGGGTTGCACAGAGTCAGACACGGCTGAAGCGGCTTGGCAAGAATCCTTCTATAAGAGAAACAGACAGAATTAGCCACAGCCTCTGAAATGAGTGAATACACTATTTCTTCAAAATTAAGTGCAAAAACACGTTTTGGGAAAGAAGACCTAAAAGTATCTACAACTAATTGTATCACAGGATCACAGCCTTGCTGCTCAAAGAGTGTCCACAGACCAGGACCTGCAGAGTCAGCATCATCCAGCAGCTTGTTAGAAATGCAGTCTTTGGACCCACCAGGACCTGCTGAATCAGATTCTGAATTTGTAGTAGGATTGTTGATTTGTAGCTACAATGAAGTTAGAAAAGGACTGACTTAGAATAACTTTGCTACCCCTTATTGTTGCCATTTGAGGAAGCATACTATTCTGGGGATGATTTCCCACAGATCTTAGATGTTTGGCAGCATCATTTCAGATGTTGTCAAACATCCCAGGGGAAAATCCTCTATGATTCAGAACTACTGGTGTATAGTTTGGAAACTAGACACACCCTGACAGGTTTACAATCAAGGACCATCAAATACTCGGATATTAACTTCGGCCTTATCATTAAACTCCTCCAAGCTCCATTTCTGCAGTGGAGAATGGAGTTTTTAAATGTACTTCCTCACAGATGAAACATCTGTAAATATTCAATCAAGCAATTCTCATCAGGCACTAAGATCAAGCTTTAGAACAAAATATCTAAGTATATTTACTATCATCAAAAAATATTTTATAATGGAGAATTACATGAAAGCTCAGAACTAGAGATATAAGTATGAAGTTCCTAAATGTTATGGCAAAGTGTCATGAAGACAACATATGTAGTGCCCCAAGGTTGATTAACAAAAGAACTGAGTTCTTCCCCTTATTGAAAAAGAGAATAGAAATTTCCTGGAGATTTAGAGTCTGTATCCCCATCATAAATCAAAACTTCGGAGATACAAGAGACCTAATGCAGATACTCAGTCTTAGACTTAGAAAAATCTTTAACTCAAGGTTGAAACAAGGTGCTAGGAGATTTAGAGATCTGAAAGGGAGGAAATTTTATGGAGAAGGAGTGAAGAAACAAGAAAAAAAATTGGATTCTCTTGACCTCTACCCTGATCCCTTGTGAATAGAGAATCTTTAGGGAAAATTTCCTTCCTTCCTGAACAGGTTTCCACAGGGGAATTATGTGCTTAGAGGTTGAAATAACAAGAAATGTGCCTAATGAGCAGGTAGAGGGACCTATAAACACTAACAACTGCAGTCTCTCAGTGTGTGTAATCTTGAGCTGGATGAACACTTTATTTCCTTTGTTTGGAGTCCTAATCTTGATTGGGGTTGGGGTTGGGCTGTAGCATCATCCCTTTCTCCTGTTTTGTCTGGGGACAGAGCCTTCATCTCCATCATTAGCCTTCCAGAGAATTCAGACCCCCCCCTCGGAAAGCTTCCTCCCAGAGTTCCCTCATCCAGGTGAGTCTCCAATCTAGATGATGGTACATGAGAAGGTCAGAAAGAAAAGAAGCCATTTCAACTCAGCCCAGAGACAAAAGATTGCTGTGTCTGTTTGTTTGCTTGATTGATTAATTAAAGTCTTTGTGTCAAAGGCTAGGTAATATTTCACAGTGTGGTTATGCTACTCACACTTTTGATGAATGACCTTTCATACTCTACCATTAAAGTGCTATTTCATTCATGCCACAGAAATATGTTGAGATTTTTGAACCGACTGTGGTTCAAATCAAGAAGGATTTTTCCCATGCAGAAGATTCTGAGCAATGTCCAGGAACATTTTGACTGTCTCGCTGGAGAGGGTTGCGTGGAGGCCACAGAGGCTCTCAACATCTTTCAATGCATAGGACAAACAGAGCAACAGAGACTGATCTGACTGGGAGTGTCAGTAGTGCTGAGACTCAGAAAACTTGAGTTAGAGAATATCTGTATGACATTTATAGCTGTCTTCAGGTTGTTTACTAAATCTCTAAGACTTTAGTCTTCTGGCATCAAAATTAACAACACTACTTTTGCTACTGGTTTAAAAGTTCAAACCGCAAGCGATGCGACAGGTCTTTACACTTATTTCTCAGGCTAATGGGTATGAAAGACATTTTTTTGTTTTCATAAACTGTGGCTCAGCTTCAGCAAACTTTACATATTTGATCATCATTTTGACTTATCTATTATTACTGTGTCATATATCATTTGCCCAGTTTTCTCCAGTTATTAGCATTTCAAAAAATTTTATGGATTATTATTTCTCAATTGACTTTTGGAGGATATTTTTATGATAAAATATTTGTTTTATTTCAAAATATCTATCTTCCAACTTCTGAGTTTTTTGGTTTTCATTTTGCCACATGTAAAGTTTACGTATAGTTTTCTAGAATGTTCATTTGAAATGTATTGGTCACTTTACACTAACATTGTAATACCTCATTTTTTGTAAGATGAGTGAGCTAGGACACCAACTTCATAATCTTTCAGAGAACTAGTCATTCATGATCGATCTCTTTTTTTGGTAAGTATTTTTTTAATTTTTTTAACTTTTAATTAAAAGATAGTTGCTTTACAGTATTGCTTTGGTTTCTATTAAACATCAACATGAATCAGCTTCAGGCCAGATCTTATTTGACAATATAATCTTTAGCAACTAAATGGAAACACGACCTTGCCATTTGCTAAATGCTCAAAACTATTATAACTTAATTCCTGACCATTCAAAAATAAATAATGGAACATCCACTATGTGCCAGGAAGTCCTCGGTACATTACATGTTATATTCTCTTCTATCCGGCCTTTGCTTCATTAAATATCAGCACATATTCATGCCATTAAATTATTGCTATTTTTTATCAAATTTCATTTAGTCTGATTCTTCATTAAATTTTGCTAATTTTTTTAAACTCTTCACTTTAACCTGGTTTCAGTTCAGTTCAGTTGGTCAGTCGTGTCCAACTCTTTGCAACCCCATGAACGACAGTATGCCAGACCTCCCTGTCCATTACCAACTCCCGGAGTCCAACCAAACCCATATCCATTGAGTCAGTGATGCCATCCAACCATCTCATCCTCTGTAACCCCCTTCTCCTCCTGCCCTCAATCTTTCCCAGCATTAGGGTCATTTCAAATGAGTCAGCTCTTCACAGCAGGTGGCCAAAGTATTGGAGTTTCAGCTTCAACATCAGTCCTTGCAATGAATATTCAGGACTGATTTCCTTTAGGATGGACTGGTTGGATCTCCTTGCAGTCCAAAGGACTCTCAAGAGTCTTCTCCAACACCACAGTTCAAAAGCATCAATTATTTGGTGCTCAGCTTTCTTTATAGTCCAACTCTCACATCCATACATGACCACAGGAAAAACCATAGCCTTGACTAAATGGACCTTTGTTGACAAAGTAATGTCTCTGCTTTGGAATATGCTATCTATGTTGGTCATAACTTTCCTTCCAAGGAGTAAGCATCTTTTAACTTCATGGCTGCAGTCACCATCTGCAGTGATTTTGGAGCCCCCCAAAATAAAGTCAGCCACCGTTTCTACTGTTTTCTCATCTATTTATCATGAAGTGATGGGACCATATGCCATGATCTTAATTTTCTGAATGTTGAGCTTTAAGCCAACTTTTTCACTCTCCTCTTTCACTTTCATCAAGAGACTCTTTAGTTCTTCTTCACTTTTTGCCATAAGGGTGGTGTCATCTGCATATCTGAGGTTATTGATATTTCTCCCAGCATTCTTGATTCCAGCTTGTGTTTCTTCCAGCCCAGCGTTTCTCATGATATACTCTGCATATAAGTTAAATAAGCAGGGTGACAATATACAGCCTTGACGTACTATCCTTTTTTCTTTCATTGTATAGCTTTTCACACTCTTATGTGTTTTTCTGGATAAGCATATATTCATATACCTTTCTGAAAAGTACAAAAGTGAACAAAGCAGGTAAGGTCCCTGCCTTTTTGGGTCACACAGTCTCACAATGAGGTCAAAGTACAATGAAATAAATGTGTTGTGATGTAATGTCCTCAGACATAATTATATGAAGGAAGTTATTCATCATAAAAATACAGAATTGTCATGGTGTAGGACACCATGAATTTACAAAGCATGGCCCAGGGAGGCCTCTGCATGTTGGATGAAGTTCAGAACCAGGATCAGAGTATGCCCACTGGGTTTCTCAAAACCCAAAGTCCAAGAACAGCTAAGGAAGGATGCAACATGAGAAAAGTGAGAAAGGAGCTAACCTCGTCCCTTATCAGACCATACAAAAACTAACTGGTCAAGTAATTATGAAACAGGCCCAGGAGAAACAAGTCTTCTATGGCTTGATATTAAAAATGCCCAATTTTGTTACACTTTGTATATTTTGTTTTATGAAGTGTTGGTTTATCCCTTTGCTCATTTTCTCTTAGGGGGAACAATAAGAAAAATGTCTTTTTATATCTTTCGACATCATAGTGGTATCACTACTATTGTCTTTCAGACAAGTTCATTTTGGATCTCTTATTATTTTGATGGGCATCAAAGGAAAATAATTAAGGTTGGAATGCTGCCAGGACCAAGGAAGATTATTCGTTCTCACAGCCTCTCAGGGACCAATTGATCTTTTTAAGATAGTTTTCTCATCATTACTCTCTCTCTCTTCCTCCCTCCCTCCCTCTCTTTGCTCTCTGTTTATTGAAAAGACAATTTAATGTTTGTTTATATACACAAAATGGCCATCTCAGTGTGGAACCCCAGGTTTATTTGTCCATAGGAAACTTAAGAATTGGAATTTCAGGAAATCACTTCTATATTATATAGGCTAAGTTCATTGATCTGCCCAGTTTGGGTTGTACACATTCCTAGTGTACTCAGTAATGCTGCAGCTGAGAAAGACATGAAAATAACACAGTGAAGAAAGACACAGTTTGCTACAGGTGGGGTGTCAGAAATCTTCAGAACAAGGGTACCAGTTCTCATATATTCCAAGATGACTTTTACGATAGTGGGGCCAGAATTCAATCAAAGGAGGTACTAAAGAGGTGGGCTGTTTCAATTCATAGGATCCCTTTGCAACAAGATTAATAAAGGGCAAAATATAGTACAGAACAGGAAGTCCCTTGCCCTGGGATTTCAGCAGTAGCCGAGAGACCATGTCCCTCCTCAGTAGGTGGGACACCATCTCTTATCACTCTTTGTCATCTTCATTCACTTGCAACACTGGCTTTACTTTCTTTGACTTGAGCACTGGAAACAAGCACCTTCCTCAAGGTCTTTCACTAGACATTCCCTCTGCCAGGTACATACTTCATTACATAAACTTGCATCTCCCTCCCTCTCTTGCTTGAGGTCACTGTTCAAATGTCACCTTGTTTGCAGATCTTACCTAAACACCCATGCAAAATATAAAGCCTAATTCACTCTCTCCTTTACATGAGCTTACCCTTTCTGTATAGCATCTGTCACCATCTGAAATGTAATGATCTCTATTATTTGCTTAGATTTCCTATTTCCATCATTGAATGTGTGTATATGCTCAGTCGTGTCTATCTTTCTGTCACCCCATGGACTGTAGCCCACCAGGCTCCTCTGTCCATGGGATTATCCAGGCAAGATTATTGGAGTGGGCTGCCATTTCTTTCTCCAGGGGATCTTCCTGACCCAGAGATCAAACCCTAGTCTCTTGCATCTCCTGCATGGGAAGGCGGATTCTTTACCACTGCACCACATGGGAAGCACCCCCATCATTTAATAGTAGGGTCCCATTTTGTTCTTCAGCAAACTATACTTGTTGCCTAGACATTGGTAACATGGTCAGCTCTCAATTTTACTACTGAAATGCATGAAAAAAATTTCTAATGAAAATTATAGGATGCATAATCCCTCAGGGAAAGAGTTGACAGGGACAAAAATTCCGTATCAATCGTCGCATGAGGGAATCTAAAGGAGACCATATTCATACACAAAATATATTTCATTGAATTACATGACTGCAATATGTAAATACAAGCATTTAAATGTGTGAGTAAAGCATGTAGTTGTGAAAAATTAATCATGTTACTTTCTTGTTTCTATGAAGTCACTTCCATCATATGGAACTATGCTTTGTGACAATAATAATTTAATCTCATCTTTTGCTAATGTTAATACTAATTAACTGATCATTTAAAGCCTCATCCACTTTAACAAGAGCACTTTAACTCTGTCTCACTGGTCAACTTTCCCTTAGAACTGGGATTAGGATCGCCTTTTAAGCAATCAAACAAAGGTTTTAAATCTGCAGTAGTCAGTTTTAAATGTGGGCATATCCAATTAATATCCCCTAATAATTTCTGAAAATCATTTAAAGCTAGTAAACAACCTCTCCGCAGCTTCAAAGGGGCATTATCAGTTTTCAAAACTTTTGGCAGACCTAAATATGAGAAGCAAGTAAGGAGGTGTTGCACAACATTTTTATAAGCTTCTCCAGTTATCCCTCCATAATCTAAATCTTGTCTATAGTGTTTTAGGTGACAAGCAACCATCCAATCTTTGATTGAATACCTCCAGCAATGGGGAATTCACTATTTTCCAAGGTTCTAGACTCTCCCTCGCCTTTTCCTCTGTAGTACTTCCACTGCGTATACCACTTTTTCTAATCCCATCAGCTTATTTTCAGTAGTATGTGTTGGCCAGGAGCTGGGCAAGTAAAGAGCTGTTAAAGGCCTAGAAGCGGTAATTTCCTGCACCCAAAAAGCTAGATCACTAGATCCAAATCTTCTGGGGCTCTTAGCTTGAGAAATCAAGGTTTTCCCTGTCTAATAAGGTAAAAGCAAAGCTGTGCTATTCTTTGATTTGTATTAATTTGCACAGTTTTAGTAGGCGGCGAGATCAAAACTTTAATTTCTCCAGTATAATCAGAATCTACTACACCAGACAAAATTCAAAATTCAAAATTATTTGAAAAGAAGTCGAGCTATGCCCTAGCACAAGTCCTACAATGCCCTCAGGCAGGGGGCCAGCCACACCTGTTGGAATCAGAGTAACCGGCACGTCAGGGGTTAATATTGTTGTCGTGGTGGAACTGAGGTCTAGGCCTGAGCTACCTGGGGTTGACTGGCATGGCTTGTTGTCTCTGTTTAGCAGGACATTGCCGACAAAATGCCTCATATGGCCACAAGAGAAACACTTTTTATTTGTAGAACCCTTTTTGTTACGATTATTTTTCTTTTCCTTTTTTCTCTTCTTTGTTTTCTCTTTTTTTCTTTGTTTTTTTCCTCGTTTTCTCTCTCTTTTTTTTTTTTTGTTTGTTTGTTTGGGTGAGGCCTCCCTGGGGGGTTTTCTGCATGGAGCAGGCTCTGTTTTAAGCTCCTTTGTTTTAAGAAAATTACTGCTAATTCCCTACCCTGGGTGTGACAAGGATGTCTCAGGTCAAACCTCTCTGCTAGCAAACTAGCTTGTGTGACAGGATTATCCATACTCCTGCCACTACCCACATGATTGTTTACTACCTCTCAACCATAAACAGCACAGAGAGTTTGGAATATTTAAAAAATCTTAATTAGCATAGGGCTTTTTCTCATTGTTGAGTCAATGATTGCCTCCAGGCCTCCATATCCTTAGGCACCTGGGAATATATTAATCAATGTATTTGGAATATAGAAAAGGAAATATAGTAGTTTTTGATGTTAGCAATACTAGACTTTTTGAGTTAATGAATTTTCTCTTTTGTTATAGATCACTGTACTTTGTTATAAATCACTGTGTCTTTGCTATGTAAAAATGTAACTTTATCACTATCTTAAGACTAAATAGATCTTAAGGGGAACATTGGTGAAGGGTTTTCATTTGTTGGGCTGATGTTTGCTGCTAAATTTCCATATTCCCTGCCCTTATAATGAATATAACTAGCATATAGGAGAAATAAGTATTAACCTTTAAGATTAATCATGTTAACCTTAGGTTAAATAAATTCCTTTCTTAGTTGTAACCCACTACACCCTCACCCTATAGGAATGCAGTTTTATCTGGTACCTTCAGACGGTTGTGCCTGGTTTAAGAAAAAACATCCTTGGAAAAATGTTTTTTGGTTATCAGAAAGAAAGGATCATAAAATGTCAGCAGGCCTCATGGCCAGAAGATGATGTAAAACCCCTAAGACCTTTTTTTATACATTTATAGCACCTGATCTTGATAAAGGTCAGGACTGCTGACCCCTATGTGACTCTGTATTCATCCCTATGTGTAACAAAAGGTATATAAGCAAACCTAAAAAATAGAAATGGGATCAGTTTCTAGAAAGACGATTCTCCCATGTCGATTCTTTCTTGCTCTCCGTCTTTCTGGCTGAATTCCCATCTGGAGCATGGGTGCCCACAATACTTGCCCCAGCTTTTAAGTTCCACACGTCTCGTGGTGCCCCAAGGAGGGGCACCTTCCGATATTCAAGTGGCGCTGGTGGCCCAACGTAGATGGTGCAAATTCCTTGTCTTGGAATTTTATTGGTATCCCACGTAAACCAAGTTATTCAGACTCTTTTTCTCTGCTAACTTTCCAATCTCTCTCTATATCTGTAATTAAATAAGTTTTTTCTTAGGACGCCTATTCTGTCCCCACCTTCGAATCACCCTGGATCCACCGGGGCTGGACCCCAGCATGGAACGAGGCAATGATACACGAATTTCAGAATTTCTTCTTCTGGGATTTTCAGACGATCCACAACTACAGCCCGTCATATTTGGGCTTTTCCTCTCTATGTACCTGATCACTGTTTTTGGAAACCTGCTCATCATCTTGGCCATCACTTCAGACTCTCACCTGCACACCCCTATGTACTTCTTCCTCTCCAACCTGTCCTTTGTAGATATCTGTTTCACTTCCACCACCATTCCAAAGATGCTGTGGAACATCCAAACACAGAGGAAAGTTATCACCTATGAAGGCTGCGTCACACAGATTTATTTTCTCATCCTCTTTGCAGTGTTGGACATTTTTCTCCTGACTGTGATGGCCTATGACCGCTTTGTGGCCATCTGCCACCCCCTGCATTACTCTGCCATCATGAACCCAAGACTTTGTGGACTGCTGGTGTTGATGTCCTGGATCATAAATATTCTTAATTCCTCATTACAAAGCTTAATGATGCTGCAACTGTCCTTCTGCACAAACATTGAAATTCCCCACTTTTTCTGTGAACTCAATCATATGGTCCAACTTGCCTGTTCTGACACATTTCTTAATAACATAGTGATGTATTTTGCAGCTGTCCTGCTGGGTGGTGGTCCCTTTGTTGGTATCCTTTACTCTTATTCTAAGATAGTCTCCTCTATATGCAGAATCTCAACAGCTCAGGGGAAATATAAAGCATTTTCCACCTGTGCATCTCACCTCACCATTGTCTCCTTATTTTATTGTACGATGCTTGGAGTGTACCTTAGCTCTGCAGCTACCCACAATGCACACTCAAGTGCAACAGCCTCGGTGATGTACACAATCATCACACCCATGCTGAACCCCTTCATCTACAGCCTGAGGAATAAAGACATGAAGAGGGCTCTGAAAATATTCTTTGTGAGAGATACTGTATAAGAGCTTGTTGTCATAACACTGAAAAAGCACTTGAGATTGCAGAGGTCAAAGCCTCAGAGTCAGAAATTGTGACTATTTGATCAGACTATGAAATTAGAACTTGCTCTTTTTAAATAAATACTTTCATGAAATTTGCATTTATTTGACTCTAACTTTTCTATTCAACAGAGAAGGCAATGGCACCCCACTCCAGTACTCTTGCCTGGAAAATCCCATGGGCGGAGGAGCCTGGTAGGCTGCAGTCCATGGGGTCACTAACAGTCGGACACGACTGAGCGACTTCACTTTCACTTTTCACCTTCATGCATTGGAGAAGGAAATGGCAACCCACTCCATTGTTCTTGCCTGGAGAATCCCAGGGACGGGGGAGCCTGGTGAGCTGCTGTCTATGGGGTCACACAGAGTCGGACACGACTGAAGCTACTTAGCAGCAGCAGCAGTTTCTATTCAATTCGTGTAAATCACTTTATTAAGCTTCTTTTTCTCTCTGACATCCATCTGCTTTCTCTTTGTTCTATTCCCACTTTCACAAATTTACTTCAACAGTGTATCAGGAATGTTTGGAAATTCCCACCATGAAATTAAAAGACGCTTACTCCTTGGAAGAAAAGTTAGATAGCATATTCAAAAGCAGAGACATTACTATGGTCCACCTAGTCAAGGCTATGGTTTTTCCTGTGGTCATGTATGGATGTGAGAGTTGGACTGTGAAGAAGGCTGAGCGCCAAAGAATTGATGCGTTTGAACTGTGGTGTTGGAGAAGACTCTTGAGGGTCCCTTGGACTGCAAGGAGATCCAACCAGTCCATTTTGAAGGAGATTAACCCTGGGATTTCTTTGGAAGGAATGATGCTAAAGCTGAAGCTCCAGTACTTTGAACACCTCATGCGAAGAGTTGACTCGTTGGAAAAGACTTTGATGCTGGAAGAGATTGGGGTCAGGAGGAGAAGGGGACGACCCAGGATGAGATGGCTGGATGGCATCACGGACTCGATGGATGTGAGTCTGAGTGAACTCCGGGAGTTGGTGATGGACAGGGAGGCCTGGCGTGCTGTGATTCATGGGGTCGCAAAGAGTCGGACACGACTGAGCGACTGAACTGAACTGAACTGAAATGAGACAACATAGGTTTTTTTTGTTTTGTTTTGTTTTTTTAGATTAACTTTTCACAAACGACATACCTGCTCAGTTGCTCAATCACGTCTGACTCTATGCAACCCTATGGACTGTAGTCCACGAGGCTCCTCTATCCACGGAATCTTTCTGGCAAGGATACTGGTGTGGGTTGCCATTTCCTCCTCCAGGGATCAAATTTGTGTCTCTTTCATCTGCATTGGCAGGCACATTCTTTACCCCTAGTGCAACCTGGGAAGTCCCACAAATGACTTTTGTCTTACCAGATATTTTTATTCTGTTTCTCTAAAAGAAGTGTCATGAGTTGTAATCTTCCTACCAAAAAACATGTTTGATCATGAAGACAATTTATATAATTTTACAACAGAGGAAAACCTGAGACACTATTTTCACCTTTATATCCAATATTTTCATGTACATCACTATCTTAACTGCCTTTTCTTGCCATTGAGACTGTAACATACTACTATGATTTGTGACAAGTCATTGATTTTTGTTCTTCTTATTTGGATCCTGTTCTTAGCATCCGTATTGCCCACAATAGCCACTGTCAACATGATTATCAGATACATGTCTGCAAAAGGAGTCCCCACTGAAAGACACATTTTAAAATACAGATTGACCTAATATGGCTTTAGAATCACAGATGAACATCAATATTTCAGTTCAGTTGCTTAGTTGTGTCCGACTCTTTGCAACCCCATGGACTGCAGCTCGCCAGGTTTCCCTGTCCATCACCAACTCCCGGAGCTTGCTCAAACTCATGTCCATCCAACCATCTTATTCTCTGTCGTCCCCTTCTCCTCCTGCCTTCAGTCTTTCCCAGCATCAAGGTCTTTTTCAATGAGTCAGCTTTTCACATCAGATGGCCAAAGTATTGGAGTTTCAGCTTCAGCATCAGTCCTTTCAATGAATATTCAGGACTGACTTGTTTTAGGATTAACTGGTTTGATCTCCTTGCAGTTCAGGGGACCTTCAACATGATGAAGCAAAATCGTAATTCATATGTTGTATTACTTTGAAAAATATTCATTTTCCATGCTGTATATCTACTCATTGGAAAATGGAGGGTTGGTGTCCATGTGTTAAGGGGAGTTTTATACATATTAGTGAAAGGCTGATTAACATTTTTCTTTTTTTATTCAATTATCTTCCTGTTTCTGCTTGAAAACTTTCAGTGCTACCTGTAATATGATTCATGTCATTGATTTAATGGAACTGTATCTCCACTGCATTTTGTCATAACCCAAGAAGGATGGTGAATGATCACTATCATTATCCTCCATAACTCTGTTATACTCATGATTCTATTCACATTTTCTGATCAAAGAGTGGCTCAACAGACATCTTGAATTGCTGTCCAGTCATGTGAATCAGGGTTACCAGTTTTTTTCCTACTTAGACATACATGTCCTTTCAACCTCTTCTGGTTACTGAGAAATGAACCCCAGTGAGAGATTTCAATTACAGTTATCTGAAATGAACTGAAATGACAGAGTAACCATAAAAGCTATCCTGAAATACAAGAACAAATGACAAGAATAATCAGGAGGAATTATAACTCTCCTCATTCTGTTCACTTTGATAATTGTATCAGTTAGATATTGCTGCATAACAAGCCATCCTAAAGCTAATGCTATAATATACTGCCTTTGTCACCAGTTGAGATTATAAGGTAGAGAGTTGTTCTGAGCTCTGCTGATCTCCTAGTGAGTGTAAACTCCGCTGTGAGTCTCTACATTGCTTTTCTTAGGTTTATATACGATACGATGTGTGAGATGATACCTTTTTCACTTGACCCAATGTGATCAGTTTATTTCTCTGGTTTTATCTTCAATTTTACCAAGAGAGTACCAAGAGTGAATTGCTTTAATTTACTTCTATTTCTATACCCATATATGACACTTTTCTTTTCACTTGGGTAATGAGATAGCTACCATCACTGCTCAGTGTGAATCAGCTATCTGTGCTCTAGATCTTACTCTGATCCATGCACCTTTAGACTTCAAAGTGATGTATTGGAAAATAATTGCATACCATAAACTGCATATTTTGAAATGATAAATAAAATGATCTGTACCAAATTTACAATGCATACTGTATATTTCCATTTGCACATAATTCATGACAGTGCACAATAACTTTAAAGGCTTTTAAAAGTGTTTAAATATGTTAATCTCCTTGAGCCTAAAGCATTATCTATGTAGGTAATATGGGATAAGAAACATAACTTCAGAGGAAGATTTCAAGAAATTAATGATGTAAGTGGATGTATTTTTGTGGAATCCTAAGAAAATTTTCAAATGTAAACGTGTGTGTATTTATTTATATAAATTTATCTTTCAAATGAGCATAAGCATACCTATCTATGTACACACAGAAATGCATTTGTGGTTCTATGTTTTATATAGAAAGAAAGCTTGAGAGAAAGTTGGAGAGGATACACTACTGGGCATATATACTGAGAAAACCATAATTCAAAAAGATAATTCAAAGTACATGTACCCCAATGTTCATTGCAGCACTATTTACAATAGCAATGATATGATATGGAAGCAACCTAGATGTCCATCAACAGATGAGTGGATAAAGAAGATGTAGTACATATATACAATGGAATATTACTCAACCATAAAAAGGAATGAAATTGAATCAGTTGTAGTGATATGGATGAACCTAGAGCTTATCATACAGAGTGAAGTAAGCCAGAAAAACAAATATCATATATTAATGCATACATACAGAATCTAGAAAAATGGTGCTGATGAACCATTTGTGGGGGAAGAATAGAGATTTAAATGTAGAGAATAGACTTGTGAACACAAAGGAGAAAAAAGAAGGGGAACAAACTGAGAGAGTGGCATTAACATATATATACCACCATAACTAAAATAGATAGCTGGTAGGAAGCTGTTGTATAACACAGGGAGCTCAGCTCAGGGTGCTCTGTGATGACCTGAGATAGGGGATGGGGAGGGAAGGAGACTCAAGAGGGTAGGAATACATGTATACATATAGCTGATTCACTTTGTTGTACAGAAAAAATTGACATAACATTGTAAAGCAATTATATTCCAATAAAAATTTAAAAAACATTATGAGCGGGAAAAAAAAAAAAAAAAACTACTGTGGAAAGTTAAGCATAGATTTAAAGTGAACCATAGAGGGACTGGTCCAAGATGGTGTTACAGGAAGATACTGAATTCACTCCTACCATGAATATGCTGAATCTACAGCTACACATGGATCAAGTAAGTCCCTGTGATAAAGACCTGAAAACTATCTGAAATGTTCCTTTGTATCAAATGAGAAGAGACCATATTGAGGCATGTAGGAGAGACTGAGATGATCTCTTGCCAAAACCCCCAACCCTGATGCAGCAACCCAAATTCAGAAAGGGTTTAACAAATCTGGAACCTCTTCTTGAGGATTAAAACATTCATAGCCTATATTAAGACCCTAACTCTTAAGATCTGCATGTGGGAGATGAGCCTCCAAAATACCTATCTTTGAAAACCATCAGGATTTATGTCTATGAGCTGCAAAGTGACATAGCAAATGGAGACACTGCTTTTAAAAGGCTCGCACATAATTCAATCACCACATAAACTCAATGCTCACTGCTGAAGCAAAAGTTTGAAAAGTGAGGGACTATATGTGAGGGACTGTTGCTATTTAGTCGTTGTGTTCAACTCTTTGTGATCCCACGGACTGTAGCCCACTAGCTCCTCTGTCCATGGGATTTCCCAAGCAAGAATACTGGAGTAGGTTGCCATTTCCTGCTCCAAGGGATATTCCCCACCCAGGTATCAAACCCGTGTCTAGTGCATTGGCAGACAGATTCTTTACCACTGAGCCACCTGGGGGATATTGAGTTGCTAATCTAAATACATCCACCAAGAGGGCAGAAGCCTGTTGAAATTTTCTCTTGGCATGGAGGCATTGGTGGGAGCCACCTCACACTGTCATTCTGTGTCACTAAAGTCAGCAGATATAATTCCTTGGCTCATCCTTTATCAATCTCCACACTATGATTATCTCCTAGAGGGAAGATTTTGCACACGTCTGATCCTCTGTGATTTTTTTTCTTTATGTGCAGCATCCCAGTTTCTCTGGCAGCACTCCAGAGGACATTCTTTGTGTCTCTGACCCTAGAGGCCAGGGTACTTGCATTCCAAGGTCTGACTGGATTGCAAAATCAAAAAGACAGTTCTTGACAGCCTACCACCTCCAGGACATTGCACAGGTAGCAGACTGAATCACACTCCAGCCTTTCTGGAATAGAGGCCCCCGCTTGCTTGTCCAGGAGCTTTGGCCTGAGGGGCAGGCTTCTGTTCTGGTGTGCTCCTAGAGGTCTGTGGCTATGATCTCAGGGAACAGAGATGAGCCTGATGGATAAGTCTTTGTGCTCTGCCTCTGCTGTTTCAACTTGATAGTGAGCTTGTACACTTGTCTGGCCTCCTGATTTTTTCAGCTGCTTCCTGGGACAACCTTACATCCCAGGAAGACAGTGGAGCTTATACTCTGAAGAACTGCAGGACTATAACCAAGGGAGGAAGAGTTCTTAAACTGCTACCACTTTCAGGACACAGGAGATAACAGACCCAGATACTCAGTCTTTCTGTGAAATAAGCTTACAATATTATCATCAATTGCAGCTGCAGCCTTAGAGACAGGCTTCTCATTTAACACATACCTACAGGCTTCCCTGGTGGTTCAGTGGTAAAGAATTCGCCTGCCAATGCAACATGGGTTCAATCCCTGGTTGGGGAAGATACCCTGGAGAAGAAAATGGCAGCCCACTCCAGTATTCTTGCCTGGGAAATCCCACGGACAGAAGAGCCTGGCAGGTTATAGTCCAGGGGGTTGCAAGAGTCAGACACAATTTAACGACTTTACAATACAAGAACATAGGCTGACTATAAATGTTTCCAGTTACCTTGAGAGGTGGATATTATCTTTATGCTCTCTCTCTACCATGCCTCAGACTCCCAGTATGCCTTGGAGTGGAATTCTCACATATGTCTGGTGCCCCAGTTTTTACATCCAATGGCCTGGATTTTGTAGCTACTGCACAAGAAATCATCCTCAATTGCCTGGCTCTGGAGGCTGGAGGTGGGGAGGCTTGTATGTAGTGCCCAAGGTTCACTAACAAAAGAACTCAGTTCCTCCCCCTGTTGAAAAAAACAGAAATTTTCTGGAGGTTCAGAGTCTGTGTCACCATCATAAATCAAAGTTTTAAAGACACAAGAGACCCAATCCAGACAGGTTCCTCAGTCTTTGACTTGGGAGAAAATTCTAATTGAGAGTTGAGATAAGACGCTAAGAGATTTAGAGATATGAAAGGGGGCAATTTAATGGAGAAGGAGTAAAAAGAAGAAAACAAAACTGGATTCAATTGACTTCTACACTGGCCTCTTGTGACCAGAAAATCATTAGGAAAAATTTCCTTTCTTCCAGAAGAACTTTTCACAGGGGAGTTATGTATTTAGAGGTTGAAATAACATGAGAGAAGTGTGCTTAATGAGCAGATACAGGAAGCTATAAATATCTCCACGTCTATAGTCTCTCGGTGTTTGCAAACCTCACCTAGAAGGGCCTTTATTTTGTTTTGTTTGATTTGAGTCCTAATCCTGGCTGAGTGGCTGTAGCTTCACTCTATCCTGCTACTAGTCTGGGGACAGAACCTTAGTCTCCATCATTAACCATCCAGGGAGGGGTTCAGAATCCTCCTCAGAGACATTCCTCTCAGAGTTTCCATCCAGGTGAGTCCAACAACCCAGATGATGGTGCATGAGATGGTCAGAGAGAATGGAACGCAATTCAACTCAGCCCAGAAGCAAGAGACTGCTGTCCTTGTTCCTTTGTTTGATTAACTAATGTGTTTATTTCTGTGATTACATATTTCCCAATGCAAGAGTGCTATTTACACCTTTGACCATCTTTCACATTCTTTATCATTAAATTGCTGTTGTGTCAGTGCTAGAAAAATATGTTGAGATTGTTAATTTAAAACTGTGCTTCTAGTCAGAGGATTAGATTTTTCCCTGGGGGACACATTGAACAATGTCCAAGGACATTTTTAGCTGTCACACTGGAGAGGGGTAAGTGAAGACCATGGATGCTGTAAACATCTTTCAATGCACAGGACAGAGAACACAATAGAGAATGATTTGGTCCAGAATATTCCCAGCACTTGGGGTTGAAAAAGCCTGAGTTAAAAAACATTTATTGCACTATTTATAGTTGCCTTGAGAGTCCCTTGGACTGCAAGGAGATCCAACCAGTCCATCCTGAAGGAGATCAGTCCTGGGTGTTCATTGGAAGCACTGATGTTGAAGCTGACACTCCAATACTTTGGCCACCTGATGCGAAGAGCTGACTCATTTGAAAAGACCATGATACTGGGAAAGATTGAGGGCAGGAGGAGAAGGGGATGACAGAGGATGAGACGGTTGGATGCCATCACTGACTCGATGGACGTGGGTTTGGGTAGATTCTGGGAGTTGGTGATGGACATGGAGGCCTGGTGTGCTGCGGGTCCTGGGGTCGCAAAGAGTCGGACACGACTGATTGACTGAACTGAACCTATAGTTGTCTTCAGGTTTCTTTCCAATCTTGTAACATTTTATGTTTCTAACAGCAAAATTAGAGAACTGCTTTTGCTGCCAGTTTAAAAGATCTAATCACAATCAACGTGACAGTCCTTTAAGGGTTCCCTTCACCCCCACCCCCACCCCCGACGTGAGGCTGATGGGCGTGAAAGACACTTCTTTGTTTCTTAAGCTATAGCTCAGATTCATCACACTTTACATATTTGATCACCATTTTGATCTGCCTATTATTATGTTGTTGTTGTTTTTGTTTCGTGGCTACGTCATGTCCAACTCTTTTGTGATCCCATGGACAGTAGCCCTTCAGGCTCCTCTGTCCACAAGATTTCCCAGGCAAGAACAGTAGAGTGGGTTTCCATTTCCTGCTCCAGGGGATCTTCCCAACCCAAGAATCAAACTCCTAACTCCTGCAATGGCCTATATAATAATTACCTATTTTTCTACAGTTTTTAGCATTTCAAAAAATTTCTACTGATCATAGCTTTTCAATTGTCTTTTGGAGGGTTTTTTGGCCATAAAAGGTTTTATTTTATTGAAATATATCTATATTCTTAGTTTTGAATTTCTTGTTTTATTGGATGGTTTTGCCCCCTGCAAATTGAAAATGTCACTTTCTAGATGTTCATCTAAAATGTATTGATTACCCCTACACAGAGCGTGGATGCAATACGTTTCTTTTGTATGAAGTATGAGGGAGCAGAACTGTCATAGTGGGGACAGGACTTATAGAACATGCCCCAGGGCAGCCTCTGCATGTTGGATGAAGTCCAGAATCATTATTACAATGTGCCCACTGCAATTCTCAAAAAAGGGATGAAATATTACAGAACGGGAACAGTAAAAGAAAGATACCACATGAGAAAATTGAGAAAGGGGCTAATCTCATCCATTATTGGGCCATACAAAAACTGTACAGTCAGGGACTTCCCTGGTGGTCCAGTGGTTAAGAATTCGCCTTTTAGTGCAGGGGGTGTAGGTTCGATCTCTGGTACCAGTGCTATGACTCCACATGCCTGATGGCCAGAAAACTAAAATATAAAAAAGAAGAAGAAGAAGAAGCAATATTGTAACAAATTCAGTAAAGACTTTATAAATGGTTCACATCAAAAAATCTTAAAAAAAACCTAATTGGTCAAATAATTATGGAATAGGCACAGGAAAAGTAAATCTACTGCATCATACTAACAATGTCCAACTTTTGTTATACTGTATGCATTTTCTCTGGGGAAATGTTGATTTATACCTTTGTTCATTTTTTGGTGGATGTACCATATATAAGGTGACACCATTAAAGAAAATCACTACTTCCGTCTTTTAGACAAATTTTTTGTTGTTGTTGTTTTATTATTTTCTTTGGGCATCAAGGGAATGTAATCAGAGTTGAAATGCTGCAAGAACCAAGGGAGATTATTCTTCCTCACAATCTCTCTGGGACCAGCTGAGCTTATTACTTCTTTTCCTCCTGACCCACTTTATTTTTTTTTCTCTTTCTGTTAATTGAACAGATTCTTTTTCGCTAAAAAAAAAAATCAACCAAAAATGGCTCTATCAGTATGGAGTCCCAGGTTTATATGTCCATGGGAAGTTGAAGAATTGGAATATCTGAGGACCATTTCTGCATTCTACAGGGGAAAGATCACTGATTGGGCCAGTTTGGGTTTTACTCATTCCTAGTGCAAAGCTCAACATTCAGAAAACTAAGATCATGGCATCTGGTCCCATCACTTCATGGGAAATAGATGTGGAAACAGTGGAAACAGTGTCAGACTATTTGGGGTGGGGGTGGGGGGCTCCAAAATCGCTGCAGATGGTGACTGCAGCCGTGAAATTAAAAGACACTTACTCCTTGGAAGGAAAGTTATGACCAACCTAGATAGCATGTTGAAAAGCAGAGATATTACTTTGCCAACAAAAGTTCATCTAGTCAAAGCTATGGTTTTTCCAGTGGTCATATATGCATGTGAGAGTTGGACTGTGAAGAAAGCTGAGCACTGAAGAATTGATGCTTTTGAACTGTGGTGTTGGAGAAAGACTCTTGAGAGTCCCTTGGACTGCAAGGAGATCCAACCAGTCCATCCTAAAGGAGATCAGTCCTGGGTCTTCATTAGAAGGACTGATGCTGAAGCTGAAATACCAATACTTTGGCCACCTCATGCAAAGAGTTGACTCATTGGAAAAGACTCTGGTGCTGGGAGGGATTGGGGGCAGGAGGAGAAGGGGATGACAGAGGATAAGATGGCTGGATGGCATAACCAACTCAATGGACATGAGTTTGAGTGAACTCCGGGAGTTGGTGATGGACAAGAAGGCCTAGCGTGCTGTGATTCATGGGGTCACAAAGAGTCGGACACGACTGAGCGACTGAACTGAACTGAGTGCCATTAGGAAAGGAAATCAACACTGAATATACACTGGAAGAACTATTGCTGAAGCTGAAGCTCCAATACTTTAACTACTTGAAGACCCAACTTATTGGAAAAGACCCTGATGCCAGGAAAGTTTGAAGGCAAAATGAAGAGGGCACCAGAGGATGAGATGGCTAGATAACATCATCGACTCAATGGATATGAATTTGAGCAAACTCTAGGAGATAGTGAAGGACAGGGAGCCTGGCATGCTGTAGTCCATGGGGTTGCAAAGAGTCAGACAGGACTTAGCAACTGAAAGTCAACAACAACGAAGTTTAATCAGAAAGGTGATGGCTGAGAAATACATGGAAATACTGCAGTGCTGTATTGAGAGTGTGTGAGAGACACACCTGTGGAGTGTGACCAGTCTTCAGAACAAGAGTACAAGGACTTATACATTCCAAGATGATTCTCACAGTCCTGGGACCAGAATTCAAACAGAGGAGGTACTAAGGAGGGGAGCTGTTTCTTTTTTAAAATATTGACTGATTGATTGATTGACTTGGCTGTGCAGAATCTTTGTTGCCGCCTATGAGATTTTTAATTGCGGAATGTGAACTCTTAGTCGTCTCATGTGGGATCTAGTTCCCTGAGCAGGGATCAAACCCTGGCCCCCTGCATTGTAAGCAAGAATCTTAGCCACTGGATCACCAGAGGAGTCCCCTGGGGACCCTTTAGCAAAAAGACGAATAAAATGCAAGTTTTGTAGTATGGAACAGGAAATGCCTGTGCCCTGGGGTATCAGCAGTGGCAGAGAGACCACCTCCCTCCTCAACATGTGTGACACCACCTCTTCTCAGCCTTTCAGGTTCATTCACTTGCAACACTGCTTCTCTTTTTTTCAGTTGAGCTCAGGAAACAAGCACCTTCTTTAGGGCCTTTGCCCTGGCTGGTTTCTGCGATACAATAATGTGAATCAGCCAGAAGTATACATGTATAACCACCTTTTTGAGCCTCCCTCTCACCCCACCCCATCCCACCCATCTAGGTCATCACCGAGCACAAGGCAGGACTCCCTATGTTATGTAGCAGCTTCTCACTAGCTATCGATTCTACACATGATAGTATATAGATGTCAATGTTATTTTCTCAATTCGTTCCCCTGCTTCCCCTGATGTGTTCACAAGTTCATTCTCTACATCTGCCTCTGTATTCCTACACCTCAGATAGGTTCATCTGTATCATTTTTCTAGATTCATTAATGTGCAATATTTATTTTTATCCTTCTGATTTACTTCACTCTGTATAACAGGCTCTAGATTTGTCCACCACCCTTCAGTTGACTCAAATTAGTTCCTTTTAATGGCTGAATGATATTCCATTGTATATATATGCCACAACTTCTTTATCCATTCATCTGTCCATGGACATCTAGGTTGCTTCCATGTCTTAGCTACTGTAAATACTGCTGCAATAAACATTGGGGTGCATGTGTTGTTTTGATTTATAGCTTTCTCAGGTTATATACCCAGTTGTGGGGTTGTGGAGTCATATGGTAGTTTTATTTCCAGTTTTTTAAGGCATCTCTACACTATTTTGCATAATGGCTATATCAACTTACATTCCCACCATATATTCATTTTCTATAATTGAAATGAGACTTTGGGGACTTTTGCTTTTTAGCACCTTTTACTTATTGCATAGACAGTGCTTAAAAATGATAGACTTTGTATTACATTCTTGAATTACACTATGAAATTCTCATTAAAAGTGCAAAACTCATGACCCTTATGGTAAAAGCTGGTTGGGAAACAAATTCCACATTATGTGGGGCACAAAGATATCTTCCATGGGACTATACAAAATACACAAAATATCAAATTAATATTTGACAACAAAGTATAAATTTGAAACACCATTTTGAATATGTGAGTAATACAAGTTTGTGTGAAAATTAGCCATGTTATAGCCTTTCTTTTCCAGAAGTCACCTTCCTGCATGGAACCAGACAATGATACGCAAATTCTAGAATTTCTCCTTCTGGGACTTTCAGAGAAAGTAAAAGTACAGCCCCTCATATTTGGGCTTTTCTTCTCCACGTACCTGATCACTATGTTTGGAAACTTGCTCATCATCTTGGCCATCACTTCAGATGCCCACCTGCATACACCCATGTACTTCTTCCTCTCCAACCTGTCCTTTGTGGACATCTGTTTCACCTCTACCACCATCCCAAAGATGCTATGGAATATATGCACACAAAGCAAAGTTATCAGCTATAAAGAATGCATCACACAGATTTATTTTCTCATCCTCTTTGCAGTATTGGACATCCTCCTCCTGACTGTGATGGCCTATGACCGCTTTGTGGCCATTTGTCAACCTCTCCACTACACAGTCATCATGAACCCCCAGCTCTGTGGACTACTGGTGCTGATATCCTGGATCATAAGTGTCCTGAATTCCTTATTACAAAGCTTAATGGTGTTGCGACTGTCCTTCTGCACAAACATTGAAATTCCCCACTTTTTCTGTGAACTCAATCATATGGTCCAACTTGCCTGTTCTGACACACTTCTTAATAACATAGTGATGTATTTTGCAGCTGTCCTGCTGTGTGGTGGTCCCTTCTTTGGTATCCTTTGTTCATATTCTAAAATAGTCTCCTCTATATGCAGAATCTCAACAGCTCAGGGGAAATATAAAGCATTTTCCACCTGTGCATCTCACCTCACCATTGTCTCCTTATTTTATTGTACGATGCTTGGAGTGTACCTTAGCTCTGCAGCTACCCACAGTGCACACTCAAGTGCAACAGCCTCGGTGATGTACACAGTCATCACACCCATGCTGAACCCCTTCATCTACAGCCTGAGGAATAAAGATATGAAGAGGGCTCTGAAAGCATTGTTTGTGAAGGGAACTATATAAAGGCCAATTGTTGTAAAACTGAAGAAATACCCAAGACTGAAGAGGTCAAAGCCTCGGAGTCAGATTGTGACTGTTTGATCAGTCTACGAAAGCAGAACTTGCTACTTTTATTTTCTTGAATTTCCATTTCTTTGATTTCAATTTTTCTATCTTAACCTATAGCTCATTTTAATAAGCTTTCTTCTTCCTTTGATATCCAGCAAATTTTCTCTTGTTTTATATTTTTTTAATTTATTTTTTATTGAAGGATAATTGCTTTAGAGAATTTTATCGTATTCTCAACATGAATCACCATAGGTGTACGTATATCTCCTCCTTTTTGAACCTCTCTCCCATTTCCCAGCCCATTCCACCCCTCTAGGTTGATACAGAGCCCCTGAGGCATACAGCAAATTCCCACTGGCTATCTATTTCACATATAGTAAAGTAAGTTTCCATGTTACTCTTTCCGTGCATCTCACCCTCTCCTCCCCTCTCCCCATGTCCCTAAGTCTGTACTCTATGTCTGTTTCTCCACTGCTGCCCTGTAAATACATACCTCAGCACCATTTTTCTAGATTCCATATATATGTGTTAGACTATAAAATTTATCTTTCTCTTTCTGACTCATTTTACTCTGTATAATAGGTTCTAGGTTCATCCACCTCATCAGAACTGACTCAGATGCATTCCTTTTTATGGCTGTGTAATATTCTATTGTGTATATGTACCACAACTTCTTCATCCAATCATCTGTCAATGGACATCTAGGTTGCTTCCACGTTCTAGCTATTATAAATAGTGCTGCAATGAACAATGGGATACATGTGTCTTTTTAAATTTTGGTTTCCTCAAGGTATATGCCTAGAAGTGGGATTGCTGGGTCATAAGGTGGTTTTATTCCTAGTTTTTTAAGGAATCTCCATACCGTCTTCCATAGAGGCTATATCAATTTACATTCCCACCAACAATGCAAGAGCATTCCCTTTTCTCCACACCCTCTCCAGCATGTTTGTAGACTTTTTAATGATGGCCATTCGGAACAGTGTGAGGTGATATCTCATTGTAGTTTTGATTTTCATTTCTGTAACAATGAGTGATGTTAAGCAACTTTCCATGTGTTTGCTAGCCATCTGTATGTCTTCTTTGGAGAAATGTCTGTTTAAGTACGTTTTCCACATTTTGATTGTTTGTTTTTCTGGCATTGAGTTGTATGAACTGCTTATATATTTGGAAATTAATCCTTTGTCAGTTGTTTCACTTGTAGTTATTTTCTCCCATTCTGATAGCTGTCTTTTCACCTTGCTTATAGTTTCCTTTGCCATGCAAAAGCTTTTACGTTTAATCAGGTCTCATTTGTTTACTTTTGTTTCTATTTCCATTACTCTAGGAGGTGAATCATATAGGATCTTGCTTGATTTATGTCATCGAGTGTTCTCCCTATGTTTTCCTCCAAGAGTTTATAGTTTCTGGTCTTACATTTAGGCCTTTAATCCATTTTGAGTTTATCTTTGTGTTTGATGTTAGGAAGTATTCTAATTTCATTCTTTTACATGCAGCTGTCCAGTTTTCCCAGCACCATTTATTGAAGAGGCTGTCTTTGCCCCATTCCTCCTTTGTCAAAAATAGGGTACCCATAGGTGCATGGGTTTATTTCTGGGCTTTCTATCTTGTTCCATTGGTTTGTGTTTCTGTTTTTGTGCCAGTACCATGCTGTCTTGATGACTGTAGCTTTGTAGTATAATCTGAAGTCAGAAAGATTGATTCCTCCAGCTCCGTTGTATTTCTCAGGACTGCTTTGGCTATTTAGGATCTTTTGTGTTTCCATATGAATTGTGAAAATTTTGTTCTAGTTCTGTGAAAAATGCCATTGATAATTTCATAGGTATCACATTGAATCTGTAGATTACGTTTGGTAGTATAGTCATTTTCACAGTATTGATTCCTCCTACCCAGGAGCATAGAGTATCTCTCCATCTGTTTATGTTGTCTTTATTTAATTCATTAGTGTCTTATAATTTTCTTTGTACAGTTCTTTTGTCTCCTTAGGTAAGTTTATTTCTAGATATTTAATTCTTTTTGTTGCAATGGTGAATGAAATTGATTCCTTAATTTCTCTTTCTGATTTTTCATTGTTAGTATATAGAAATGCAAGTGATTTCTGTGTGTTGATTTTGTATTCTGCAACTTTGCTAAATTCACTGATTAGCTCTAGTAATTATCTGATGCTATCTTTAGGGCTTTCTATGTACAGCATCATGTCATCTGCAAACAGTGAGAGCTTTACTTCTTGTTTTCCAATATGGATTCCTTTCATTTCTTTTTCTTCTCTGATTGCTGTAGCTAGGACGTCCAAAACTATGTTTAATAATAGTGGTGAAAGTGGACACCCTTGTCTTGTTCTTGATCATAAGGGGAATGCTTTCAATTTTTCACCATTGAGAATAATGTTTGCTGTAGGTTCCTTCTATGCCCATTTTTTAAAGAGTTTTGATCGTAAATGGGTGCTTAATTTTGTCAAAAGTTTTTTTCTGCATCTATTGAGATGATCATATGGTTTTTATCTTTCAGATTGTTAATATGGTATATTACTTTTGATTGATTTAGATATATTGAAGAATCCTTGCATGCCTGGAATAAACCCAGCTTGATCATGTTGAAGTGTTGTTGAATTCTATTTGCTAAAATTTGTTGAGGATATTTGTATCTATGTTCATCTGCCATATTGGCCTGTAGTTTCCTTTTTTGTGTTGTCTTTTTCTGGTTTTGGTGTCAGGGTAATGGTGGTCTTGTAGAATGAGTTTGGAAGTGTTCCTTCCTCTGCAGTTTTCTGAAAGAGTTTTAGAAGGATAGGCATTAGCTCTTCTCTAAATGTTTGATAGAATTCTCCTGTGAAGCCATGTGGTCCTGGGCTTCTGTTTTGGGGGAGATTTTTTATCACAGTTTCAATTTTAGTGCTTGTAATTGGGTTATTCATAATTTCTATTTCTTCCTCGTTCACTCTTAAAAGATTAAACTGTTCTAAGAATCTGTCCATTTCTTCTAGGTTGTCCATTTTATTGCCACATAGTTGTTCATAATAATGTCTTATAATCCTTTATGTTTCTGCATTGTCTGTTGTAACCTCTCCTTTTTCATTTCTAATTTGTTGGCTTTATTCTTCTCTCTTTTTTTTCTTGATTAGTCTGGCTAAAATCTTGTCAATTTTCTTTGTCTTCTCAAAGAACCAGCTTTTAGTTATATTAATCTTTACTATTGTTTCTTTCCTTCTCCATTTATTTCTTTCTTCATTCATTTTTTATTTATTTCCTTTTACTAATTTTGTACTGTGGTGTTGGAGAAGACTCTTGAGAGTCCCTTGGACTGCAAGGAGACCCAACCAGTCCATCCTGAGGAAGATGAGTCCTGGGTGTTCATTGGAAGGACTGATGCTGAAGCTGAAACTCCAATACTTTGGCCACCTCATGCAAAGAGCTGACTCATTGGAAAAGACCCTGATGCTGGGAGGGATTGGGGGTAGGAGGAGAAGGGGACAACAGAGGATGAGATGGCTGGATGGCATCCCCGACTCGATGGACATGAATTTGGGTAAACTCCGGAAGTTGGTGATGGACAGGGAGGCCTGGCGTGCTGCGATTCATGGGGTCACAAAGAGTTGGACACGACTGAGCAACTGAACTGACTGAACTGACTAATTTGGGGGATTTTTTTTGTTCTTCTTTTTCCAGTTGTTTTAGGTGTCAATTTGGTTGTCTATTCAATGTTTTTCTTGTTTCTTGAGGTAAGGTTGTATTGCTATAGACTTCCCTCTTAGAATTGTTTTTGCTGCATCCCATAGGTTTTGAGTGGCCATATTTTCATTGTCATTTGTTTCTAGAAATATTTTTTATTTCCCTTTAGATTTCTTCAGTAACGTGTTGGTTATTTAGAAACATGCTGTTTAATCTCCATGTGTTTGTGCTTTTTATAGTTTCTTTTCTTGTAATTGCTATCTAATCTCATAGTATTGTGTTCAGAGAAGATGCTTGACATGATTTCAGTTTTCTTAAATTTACTGAGGTTTGATTTGTAATCCATGATGTGGTCTATCCTTGAGAATGGTCCATGTGCACTTGAGAAGAAGGTGTATTCTTCTACATTTGGATGGAATGTCCTGATATCAATGAGATCCATCTCATCTAATGTATCATTTAAGACTTGTGTTTCCTTATTAATTTTCTGTTTTGATGATCTATCCATTGGTGTGATGGGTGTTAAAGTCTCCTACTATTATTGTGTTACTGTCAATTTCTCCTTTTATGTCTGTTAGTGTTTGTCTTATGTATTGAGGTTCTCCTATATTGGGTGCATAGATATTTACAATTGTTATGTCTTCCTCTTGGATTGATTCCTTGATCATTATGTAGTATCCTTCCTTATATCTTGTAATCTTCTTTATTTAATGGTCTATTTTGTCTGATATTAAGATTGCTACTCCAGCTTTCTTTTGCTTCCCATTTGCATGGAATATATTTTTCTATCTTCTCACTTTCAGTCTATGTGTCTTTAGGTCCGAAGTGAGTTTCTTGTAGACAGCATATATATGGGTCTTGTTTTTGTATCCAATCAGCCAGTCTCTATCTTTTGGTTGGAGCACTTAATCCATTTACATTTAAAGTAATTATTGATTTATATGTTCCTATTGCCATTTTCTTAATTGTTAGGGGTTGATTTTGTAGATCTTTTTTCTTCTCTTCTATTTTCTTGACTACATAAGTTTCTTTAACCTTTGTTGTAAAGCTGGTTTGGTGGTACTGAATTCTCTTAACTTCTGCTTGTCTGAAAAGCTTTTTATTTCTCCATCAATTTTGAATGAGATCCTTGCCAGGTACTGTAATTTTGATTGTAGATTTTTCCCTTTCAATACTTTAAATATATCCTGCCATTCCCTTCTGGCCTGCTGAGTTTCTGCTGAAAGATCAGCTGTTAAGCGTATGGGGTTTCCCTTGTATATTACTTGTTGCTTCTCCTTACCGCTTTTAATACTCTTTCTTTGTGTTCAGTCTTTGTTAGTTTGATTAGTATGTGTCTTGGTGTGTTTCTCCTTGGATTTAATCCTGTATGGGACTCTCTGTGTCTCTTGGACTTGATTGACTATTTCCTTTTCCATGTTGGGGAAATTTTCAACTATAATCTCTTCAAAATTTTTCTCATACCCTTTCTTTTTCTCTTCTTCTTCTGGGACCCCTATAATTCAAATGTTGGTGTGTTTGATGTTGTCTCAGAGGTCTCTGAGACCATCCTCAGTTGTTTTCATTCTTTTTACTTTATTCTGCTTTTCAGAAGTTATTTCCACCATTTTACCTTCCAGCTCACTGATTCATTCTTCTGCTTCAGATATTCTGTTATTGATTCCTTCTGGAGTATTTTTAATTTCAATAATTGTCTTGTTTGTCTCTGTATGTTTATTCTTTAAATTCTTCTAGGACTTTGTAAATTGATTCTTGCATTTTCTCTATGTTGTTTTCAGTTTTTGATCATCTTTACTGTCATTAATTCTGAATAATTTTTTGGGTAGTTTGCCTATTTCCTCTTCATTTATTTGGACTTCTGTGCTTCTAGTTTGTTCCTTCAATTGCTTAGTATTTCTCTGCCTCTTCATTATTTTTTTTAAACTTATTGTGTTTAAGGTTTCCTTTTCCCAGGCTTCAGTGTTCAATTATTTCTTCCTTTTGATTTCTGCCCTCCTAAGGTTGGTCCAGTGGTTTGTGTGAGCTTCCTATAGAGTGAGATTTGTGCTGAGTTTTTGTTTGTTTGTTTTTCCTCTTATCAGCAAGGCTGAATGAGGTGGTAATCCTGTCTGCTGATGATTGGGTTTGTATTTTTGTTTTGTTTGTTGTTTAGATGAGGCATGGCAAACCACTCCAGTAAGTACTCTTGCCTGGAAAATTCCATGGACTGAGGAGCCTGGTAGGCTACAGTCCATGGGATTGCAAAGAGTGGGACATGACTGAGAGACTTCACTTCACTTCACTTCCTGCACAGGGTGCTACTGGTAGTTGGGTGATGTGGTCTTGTATTCAAGTGGTTTATAGCAATAATAAAAAGTGTGACTGAATGCACACACACACACACATATATATCTACCCATAAGCAAACTCAAAACAGTCCAACAAAATTAAAGTACAATAGATTGACCCAGTGAACAAAGGCAACCAAAAATTATATCTATACCAGAACAAAATTAGTTAAAGCACAAACTGGAAAACAAAACTAAAGCAAGGTGCCAATTGGGAAAAAAAAGCAATGAAAATAAAACTAACAAATATGTAGAGAGGAAAGGAAAGAAAGAAAAGAAAGAAAGAATAAATATGCAAAGTTTAATAGAGATGGATAAAGAAGATTTATATACATTAAAGATTAACTGCAAGGGAAATAGAACAGTA
>SJYQ01095382.1:354685-375898 GCA_006410935.1 Redunca redunca
AGGTGTCTTGCTACAATTTATGTCAAAGAGCATTGTGCCTGTTTTCCTCTAAAAGTTTTACAGTTTCAGGTCTTAAATCCATTTTGAGTTTATTTTTGTGTATAGTGTTATAATCGATAGATAGTTGGCATACAAGATTGTTAGTTTCAGGTGTAGTATATAGTGAGCTGACATTTGCATACATTATGAAATGATCTATTGGTTCAGTTCAATAACCATCTGTCCCCAAAGTTATGACAATATTATTGACCATATTCCCTATGCTATTTATTACATCCCTGTGGCTTACTTATTTTATAACTGGATATTTTTATCTCTTAATCTCCACCACCTATTTTGCTCCACCATCACTCTCCCCCCTGTCAAACATTCATTTGTTGTCTGTATCTATGAGTCTGCTTTTTTTTTGCTCATGTGTTTTGTGTTTTTTATTCCAAATGAAAGTGATATTCCACATATAAGTGAATCTTTCTTCATATGACTTTTGTCACTTAGCAAAGTACTATCTGGATCCATCATATTGTCTCAAATAGCAAGATTCTATTTTGCTCTCATCAGAAACATAAAAACAGATTTCTCAAGGTTAACAGTGAACTCAGAGTTGGGCTAAAGTACTGGGACCTTAAGGTTTATTGTTCTGGAAGACAGGAGATATCATGGAAGGTATAATAATCACTGAATTAATCTGGCTTGTAACAGTGTCTCCTAGACACAGAATGAGCAGGAAAATTCTCTTATCTGTCCAGACCAGTGTCCCAGAAAGAAATCACTTATTAGAGATTGGCATAACAAGAGGGAAATGTGCTAATGAGCGGACATAGGGAGCTATAAATATCTGCTCTGCTGCATCCCTCAGCCTGTACAACCTTTGGATGAACAGGACATGGTTGTTGCTTATGGATTCATAACTCTGGCTGGGGGACCAGTGCTTGACTTCCATCCTGCTGTCTTGTCTGGAAACAGAGCTTCTATCTCCACCATCAACCATCCAAGAGGAATTTGGACCTCTATGATAAGACCTTCTTCTCAGAGACTCCACCCAGGTGAGTGCAAGAGTCCAGTAAATACTGCAGAAGATCAGAGGGAATGGCAGGCAATAACATTTACCTGAATTCACCTGATAGGCAACTCAGACTAATCTAGGGCCAAGATCATTGTGGTCATTTGCTTGATTAATTAATTAATGCCTTATTTTATGATCCCACAAGTAAAAAGGAGTATCGAATTCAACAGTGTAAGGAGCAATGCTGACTGTAAAATGACCGACATGGAAGCCCAATTAGAAGAGGAAATGGGAGGTGTAAAGTGCTTCTAGTAAAACCTTGAGCCTATGTCCATGCACTTCTTCAATTCACTTGAGTAGAGACAAAGGGTATTAGCTGTGGAGGTTTATAGAGAAATGCAGAGTAGTTTTCTTAAGAAGGAGCATATTTGACTATGATAAGTAAGATCCAGACAAACAGCAGTTCATGAAACTCGCACTTCATAGTATCTTCCCTCTCTTAGTATTCAAATGAAAATAATTATTCATTATGTGCAAATAGGTGTGTGAATTAGCTTTCTTTATAATGAACAAATACCCTGTAAATCTGAATATATTTGTTAGGTTAGTTAGCCAATTACTTCCTCTATTTAAAATTGCCTGACCAGCTCCTTTCTTTTCAAATAGTGAATTTAGCACATTTTTATTCCTGTTTTTCACTGTATTCTTTCAAACTAAAAATTGAATTTTTTTCATAAAGTTTGCTGTTTGCCACTTAGATATTGTATGTATGTATACAATTGTGTTTGCAGAATGTCTAAGAGTTTATAATTTTTATATAGTAAAGTTTGTGTCAGTCATTTTATGTTCTCTCTATTTTTTAAGGGAAGGAATTGAATCTTTGTCTTAAACAAAAGCAAAAATTACAGAACGTTTGTTTTTCAGCACTCTACACTCCCTGCATAGACAATACATGGAACGTTGCCACATTTCAATTTATATTTTACAAATGCATGAAAGAATGTCTCATTAAAACCATGAAATTCACAACATGTTGAGGGGAAATCACTATTAGAGATGATACAGAGGATTCTCTAAAGAGGACCAAATCCATAAACAAAATATCGAAATCTTGGGAATCTTTGCCTTAAACAAAAGTGAAAATGAATTGTCTTCTTACTTCATCTTACCCTGTCACTGACACTGTTTGTTTAATTCTAATAAGTTTGTTAAAACACAATTGCATATAATGTGCTAGTTGCTTCAGTCATGTCTGACTCTTTGCAACCCCATGAACTGTAGCCCTCCAAGCTTCTCTGTCCATGGGATTCTCTAGGCAAGAATACTAAAGTGGGTTGCCATTTCTTTCTCTAATATGGCATCCCAAGTGATTCAGTAGTAAAGAATCAACCTACCAAAGCAGGAAACACAGGTTCAATGCCTGGGTAGGAAAGATACATCCCCTGGAGAAGGAAATGGCAACCCACTCCAGTATTCCTGTCTGGAGAACCCCATGGGCAGAGAAGCATGGCAGGCTACAGTCCATAGGGTCAGAAAAGAGAGCTGGACATGGCTTAGTAATTAAACAACAACATGTAATATACTGTATCCATTTAATGTGTAAAAATTGAAGAAATTAAAATGTCATTTAAAAATTAAGACTATATTCTGCCAGTTTCCATTGTATGCAACTTGAGAAAGTCTAAAATAAGTTTTACTGCTTTGTTATGAATTTGTTTTAAATGTGATTCCTTGACATCTGTTTTCTTAGTTCATAAGGTAAAGTGGGATAGGAAACATAACTTCTGAGGGATGTGGTGAGAAAAAATGAAATCTGTAAAACTAGACCAAAGAAGACATTCAAGGGTATGGGATGTGTATGTCTGGGTGTTCTTTGTATATATTTTTCTCTCAAATAAACACATTCACATACATGTGTATAAATGCACACAGATTCATTTATAATCCCGTATAGTATGTTGAGGGAAAAATTTAAAGAGAGTTGAACGGTAAAGAAATACAAATAATGAATGTTAGACTTAAGATAAAAGTCAAAGATAGTAGAAATGTTGACAAAAAGACACAAAGAGAATGTGATTTTACTTTTGATATGAATTATCTACCTTAATGCCTCAAAGTCAGAACTACATCTATATTTAAGGAATTTGTAATTCAATTCATCAGAAATGGGGCAAAATATCCCTGAATTGACTTTGATTTCTTCTTCTTTTAATGTGGGACTTCAACACAAAATACCTTGATCTCAGGGAAACTAGATGGCTAAACTGAGAAACTTAAAATCATTTCCCATGAGCCATTTGTTATTGGATAAATGTGTACATTACCTTCCTATTGCAACTATAACAAATTACTAGACTAGTGGCTGCAGAATTAAAGCTCTGGAGAACAGAAGGTGCTCTCCCTCTCATTGGACTGAAGGCAAATGTGTGTGAAAGCTGAGATGCATTTGGACACTCCAAGAAAGAATGAACAGCCTTACTAGATCAACTTCTAGTGGCCTCCTGCATTCCTTATGTCATAGTCCTTCCAGCATCTTCAAAGCCAGCAGCACAGCATCTTCAAAGCTCTCCCTGGCTACAATTCTTCTTCCTCTCTCCTCCATATTTAGGATACCATTACCATCACTTATGTTGTTCAGTCGTTAGGTTGTATCTGATTCTTCAAGACCCCATGGACTGGAGCATGCCAGGCCTCCCTGTCCTTCACCATCTCCCAGAGTTTATTCAAATTGATGTCCACTGAGTCAGTGGCTCTATCTAACCATCTCATCCTCTGCCACCCTCTTCTCCTTTTGCCTGCAGTCTTTGCCTTTGCATATACCAACCTGGATAATCCAAGCTAATCTTCTCAGCAGAGAATGAATGATCAGAAAGTTTTTTATCTGCTACCTTTATTCTCCCTTATACAAGCTAACATATTTAAAAAGTTCTTGGGATTAGGATGTGGGCAGCTTTTTGAGACCATTATTCTGCCTACTACAAAGGATTTTCCTGGTGTATATAATGTGATGTCATTCAAGAGCCTTTATATGAAAAAGTGAATACAGAATGCATTACAGCTACTGCAGTGAGTAAAATCTTTTTCTTATAAAATTATATACAAAAATGATATTGGGTACAGAAGATGTAAAGTGTCACCTACACCCTACTGTAACACAGTGTGTGCTAAGTTGCCTCAGTAATCCACCAGTCTTCTCTGTCCAGAGGATTCTCCAAGCAAGAATACTAGAGTGGGTTGCCATGCCTCTTCCAGGGGATCTTCCCAACCCAGGGACCAAATCCACATCTCTTACATCTCTTGCATTGGCAGGCAGGTTCTTTACCACTGTCACCACCCAGGAAGCCCATACTGTAACAAAGGACATTAGCCTTATTAAAGTGTAACCACAAACCAGGACTTGCAGCATCACTCAGGAGCTTGTTAGAAATGCAAGATCCTAGAAGTGAAGAGGAACTAAAAAGCCTCTTGATGAAAGTGAAAGTGGAGAGTGAAAAAGTTGGCTTAAAGTTCAACATTCAGAAAACGAAGACCATGGCATCTGGTCCCAACACTTCATAGCAAATAGATGGGGAAACAGTGAAAACAGTGGCGGACTTTATTTTGGGGGGCTCCAAAACCACTGCAGATGGTGACTGCAGCCATGAAATTAAAAGACTCCTTGGAAGAAAAGTTATGAGCAACCTAGATAGCATATTGAAAAGCAGAGACATTACTTTGCCACCAAAGGTTCATCTAGTCAAGGCTATGGTTTTTCCAGTGGTCATGTATGGATGTGAGAGTTTGGCTGTGAAAAAAGCTGAGCGCTAAAGAATTGATGCTTCTGAACTGTGGTGTTGGAGAAGACACTTGAGAGTCCCTTGGACTGCAAGGAGATCCAACCAGTCCATTCTGAAGGAGATCAGCCCTGGGATTTCTTTGGAAGGAATGATGCTAAAGCTGAAAATCCAGTACTGTGGCCACCTCATGCAAAGAGTTGACTCATTGGAAAAGACTTTGATGCTGGGAGGGATTGGGGGCAGGAGGAGAAGGGGACGACAGAGGATGAGATGGCTGGATGGCACCACTGACTCGATGGACATGAGTCTGAGTGAACTCCAGGAGTTGGTGATGAACAGGGAGGCCTGGCGTGCTGTGATTCATGGGGTTGCAGAGTCAGACACAACTGAGCAACTGAACTGAACTGAACTGAACTGGGGGCTCACCGCAGACCTAGTTGGTCAGAATTTGTACTTGAATTAGAATCCCTGATGACCTGTATGTGCAAGGACGTAAAAGAAGTGCTGGTATAAAATGGGTTTTCTCACCTTCGCAGGGTTAACATTTGTGGCAGGATAATTATTTGTGTCAAGTGCTATACTGTTTATTATGGGGTTTTTGCAGCATCCTTTAAAACACTGCCAAATATCTCCAGGAGCAAAATCATCTCTGATGGAAAACCACGACCCAAAGTTTGAGAACTGGAAACATTCTGATGGAATTCCATTCATGACTCCAATCTGAAATAGGCTTGCAATTTTCAGCAGAAAATTACATACAGCAGAACGTTACATACTTCTGAATTCTATACCTGATATGGAGGATGGAGTTATAATAGTGCTACCTCACAGAAAGTAGTTCTCTGAAAATTAAATCAGATAATCCCTCTAGTGTGCTAAGGTAGGTTATGGTGCTTGAAAATACCAAAATATACATCATAACTTACAAATATTTTTAATCAGGAGCTAATCAATTCCCCTTAACTTCAGAAATAAGTATGAAGTCCTATCTTCCTGACCCAGGGATCAAAGGCAGGTCTCCTTCATTGCATGCAGATTCTTCACTGTTGGAAACACCAGGAAAGCCCACTTAGCATACTCAATTCCCTTTCACTTCAGGAATAGGTCTGAAATTCCTAGTAGAATTAGTAAAAGTGTCAGAAGGGAGAAAGTGCACTGCTTAATATTTTACATCAAAGGAGCAAAGTTGGTCCTCTAATAAAGACGGGAGTAATATTTTCCTAAGGATATCTTGGGCTATGCCCCCACCACAAGTCAGTGCTTTGAAGAACCGAGGAACCTATGCAAGAGAATTGCCTCATTCTCATAGGGCTGATAACCTGCTCTCCTGAGAAACAGAAAATCACCAGGAAAAAAAAATTTCTGTCTGTCCAGACCAAGTTCCACAGGGAAATCCAGTGTTTATAGGTTAATGTAACCCAAGGGAAATGCTTCCAATGAGCAGATTGTTGTCTAGTCACTAAATCATGCCCAACTATTGTTAGGACCCCATGAACTGTAGCCCACCAGGCTCCTCTGTCCATGGGATTTCCCAGGCAACAATACCAGAGTGGGTTGCCATGTCCTTTTCCAGGGGATGTTCCAGATACAGGGATCAAACCCATGTCTCCTGCATGGGCAGGTGGATTTTTTACCACTGAGTCACCTGGGAAGCCCAACGAGCAAATACAGAGCTGTAAATATCTCCTCTGCTGCGTTCCCTGAGTCTGTGTAACCTGAACATGAAAGAGACACAGCTGTGGTTTTGGAGTCCTATATCTGACTAAAGGATCAACGGGAGACCTCTTCCTGTTGTCTTATCTGGGGAAAGAGTTTCAGTCTTCATCATCAGTCATCAGGGAAGAGATTCAGATTTCCACACAAAAAAACTGTCTCAGAGTTCCCATGCAGGTGAGTCCAAGAGCCCAAAAGACACTGATGGAAAAGGTCAGAGGAGGAAATTCAAGAATGCTTACCTGACATCACCTGAACACCAGCTCAGCCCAGCCCAGAGCCCAGAGACCACTGTGGTTGTTGGCTTGCTTGATTAAATATCAAGGTATCTTTATGATGCTAAAAAGAAAAGTGAACACTGAATTCAATAAGACAATGCTCAGTGATACCAGCCAAATGATAGAAACGGAAGCCCAATTATGAGAGGCGTAAAGTGCTTCCAGTAAAAGTACAACGTATGTCCAAGCATCTTCCTAATTAACTGGAGTGGAGAAATAGGGTATTAGTTGTGCAGTGTATAAAATAAAGTGAAGGCATTTCGTCCTAACTTTTAAGATTGGATATTTGACCATATTTCCAAACTGATGAGGAGGATCCACACCAAGGTATACCTGCAAATACATCCTTGCAACTACAGTACACATATTTCACAAGATAGGAAACATATGTCAGAGTGTCTTCTGTGAATACATGAAAAAAATAAGATGTAAAAAGGAGGATGCTAATGAGGTAAAAGTGAAGTGTGAAAGTTGCTCAGTCGTGTCCAACTCTTTGCGACCTCATGGACTATACAGTCCATGGAATTCTCCAGGCCAGAATACTGGAATGGTAGCCTTTCCCTTCTCCGGGGGATCTTCCCAACCCAGGAATTGAACCGGGGTCTCCTGCATTGCAGGTAGATTCTTTACCAACTGAGCTATCAGGGAAGCCCTAAAATACTGTAACACTTTGTATTTCTGCAGAAAACTCAGAGACTCAAGAAAACCCTTGCTACTATTTCGAAAGTTCTCACCCCAAAATATGACAGATCTTTAAGTTTTTCCCAGGTCTATGATATGAAAGAGATTTCCTATGGCTTTCTTAAACTATACACTGAGTTAGAGCAAAGATTTTTATACTTGGTCACCTTTTTATTTACCTATTACTCATATATCCATGTATTACATGTCCATTTCTACATTTATCAACCTTTCAAATAATTTTTACAAATAACTTTTGTTCAATTGAATTTGGGGCATATTTTTGGCCATAATATTTTAAATTTATTTACTTAAATATGTTTATTATCTTACTTCTGAGTTCTTTTCCTTATTTAAGTTGCTTGTGCCCACCCTTTGTTGTTGTTCAGTCACTAAGTCGTGTCCAGCTCTTTGTGACCCAATGGACTGCAGCACGCCAGGCTTCCCTGTCCTTCACCATCTCCCAGAGCTTGCTCAAACTCATGTCCATTGAGTCAGTGATGCCATCCAACTAGTCACCCACAGTCATCCCCTTCTCCTCCTGCTTTTAATCTTTCCCAGCATCAGAGTCTTTTCTAATGAATCGTCTCTTTGCATCAGGTAGCCAAAGTCTTGGAGCTTCAAGTTCAGCATCAATCCTTCCAATGAATATTCAGGATTGATTTCCTGAACAATATGAAAAGGCAAAGAGATATGCCCACCCTTAGATTTTATATATTTAGATATCAAGGCATTATTCTTATGCTGAAGTTGTAATCTCTTTAATTTTTTGTAAAATGTTAGAAGGAGGAAGAGAGGCAGTTTTTTGCAAACAGTTCTTCAGATAAATATGAAATAGGCACAGGAAAACCATGCTCTTCTAACTGATTTTTTAAATGACCAATTTCATTTTATATTCACTGTAGGTTTTAAACATCCTCTTTTGAAGCTTTGGTTTTTTCCCATTCTTTATTTTTCTCTTGGGCTACACATTTCATATATCTATCAAACCATAAAGATAATATCATTTTATTCTTTCTTTGGATTAATTTATTTTTTCTTTTTAATCATTTTTTTGGGACATTAAGCAAATATAAGACAGCATGAAATTTCACCATAACCAAAGAATTTTTTCTTCACCACAGTCTCTCAGGGATCATTTGAGCTTATTAGATCTTTATACCCTCTGACATTGATTTTCTCTATATATGTGTGTCTATATTTCTCTGCCTCTCCTTCTCTGTCTCTCTCTTTCTCCCTCTGTCTCTGTCTCTGAGTCTCTCTCTTTCTCTCTCCATATATATATGTGCGTGTGTGTGTGTGTGCTTAGTCACTTCAGTCATGTCCAACTCTTTGCAACCCCATGGACGGTAGCTAACCAGACTCCTCTGTCCATGGGATTTTCCAGGCAAGAATACAGGAGTGGGTTGCCATTTCCTCCTCCAGGGAATCTTCCTGACCCAGGTTGCAAGCTCATGTCTCTTGAGTCTCCTGCATTGTCAGGCAGATTCTTTACTATTACACTGGGAAGCCCAAATATATAACATACATATTTCTTAAAATCCAGGTTTGGAGAAAGAACATAGATTCATATACAGACACGTATTCACTTAACAACTCTTTATGTATGTTTAATACATGCAATAAAAAAAATCAATGCCAATTTCAAAGCACAAGTTTATTGACCTGGGAAGTTTGAAACTGGATGTTCTGGGTGCCTTTTGTATATAACCTAATCTGATTAATTTGAGCTATTTTGACCTCTAACTTAATCAGGATAGTTAGGGGTGAAAAGGATATATTAGTAACAGCCTATGAAGCCAGGATGTACTGTGTGTGTGTGTGTATGTGTGTGTGTGTTTCTGTCCCTGACTTGTGGAGTGTGAGATGCCCCCAAAGCAAGGATACTGAGCTCACATATTCCAAAGTGACTCTTACACAAAGAGACCAGAATTCAGTCAAAAGAAGGGATTCATTTAAAGATACAGGTCACCTTTGCAACAATTTCATAAAGTGCTAGGGGAAAATAGTGTGGATGAGGGGATCTTTGTGCCTTGAAAAGTTAGCATCAGCTAGGCCACCTTGTTTTTTTTAACCCTCTGACTTCATTTCTCCTCACTCTCCCTCTGGTCCATTAATCTCCCCAAATTGGCTTCCTTTTATTTTAAACATAAATGTTATGAACAAATACACTAGAGGCTTCTGCAATTAAAGTATATCATGCCTACAGTACAGTTCTACTGATATATTCATAGTTTTTTTTTTCTTCCTTTAGGTTTCTAACCAAATGTAACTGTATTTTCAAGTTTTTTTTTGAAGCCACAAAAAACAGCACACCCTCTTTGCTTTGTCCCTTAAACCTACTGCAGCCATCTGACATGCTACATATATTGCATATATTTTTAATTAGCTTATACTATTTTTTTATAACTGGAATTTAGGAGCTTTTTGTTTCTCAGAACCCTGTACTTGTTGCCTTAACGGCACCTGGAACATTGCCCAAGTCAGTTTATATTCCCCAAAAGAATGAAAGAATTTCTCATTAAAACTATGGAATAGTAAAACAATTGTACTACAATAAAAATTAATTTAAAATAAAAAATCAATTTATAAAAATTAACTGGAAAAGTTAAGAACATAAAACAGAAAAAAAAATTGTGGAATACATGACATCCTGAGTAAAAAGGTAAAAGCACTAGTTTGCTAGTTAGAGAAGGCACAGACAATTCCCTAAAGAAGATCAAATCCATGAACAAAATATTGGCAATATATTGTGACCAAAAATTATATTGTGCTTAGTCATGTCCAACTTTTTTTGACTCCTTGGACAGTAGCTGCCAGGCTCCTCTGTCCATGGGATTCCCAGGTAAGAATACTGGAGTGGGTCGCCATGCCCTCCTCCAGGGGAACTTCCTAACCCAAGTCTCCCACAATGCAGGCAGATTCTTTGCCATCTGAGCCATCAGGGAAGTCCACAGAAAATTATAAATGGTAGCATTTCAACTGTGTGGTTAATGTCATTTGGTGCAAAAAAAATCACAATATTAATGTTTTCCTTGTAGTCACCTCTATCACATGGCACCACGAAATGTAACAAGAGATTCAGAATTTTTGCTTCTGGGACTTACAGAGAAACCAGAACTGCAGCATCTCATATTTGGACTTTTCCTCTCCATGTACCTGATCACCGTGTTTGGAAACATGCTCATAATCGTAACAGTCAGCTCAGACTCCCACCTCCACACCCCCATGTACTTCTTCCTCTCCAACCTGTCCTTTGTAGACATCTGTTTCACCTCCACCACCATCCCAAAAATGCTGTGGAACATCCAGACACAGAGCCAAGTTATAACTTATGAAGACTGCATCACCCAGATGTTTTTTTTCATGCTATTTGCAGGGTTGGACATCTTCCTCCTGACAGTGATGGCCTATGACCGTTTTGTGGCCATCTGTCACCCGCTGCATTACATAGTCATCATGAACTCCAAAATATGTAGAATTTTGGTTCTGGTTAGCTGGATCATCAGTGTCCTGGATTCCTTGTTACAAACCTTAATGGTCTTAAGGCTGTCCTTTTGCAAAGAGGTGAAAATCCCTCACTATTACTGTGAAGTCAAGTTGTTGATCGAACTTGCCTGTTCTGACAACTTTCTTAATGACATGGTGATGTACTTTGCAGCTGGACTGCTAGGAGTTTGTCCCTTTGCTGGCATCCTTTACTCATATTCTAAGATAGCTTCTTCCATACATAGAATCTCATCAGCTCAGGGGAAGTATAAAGCATTTTCCACCTGTGCATCTCACCTCTCAGTTGTCTCCTTATTTTATTGCACAGGCTTAGGAGTGTACCTTAGCTCTGCTGCTACCCACAGCTCACATTCAACTGCAACGATGTCAGTGATGTACATTGTGGTCACACCCATGCTGAACCCCTTCATCTACAGTCTGAGGAACAAAGACATAAAGAGGACTCTGAATACTTTCTTTAAAACGCCACCTAGAAAAGGGTTACTTGTCTTCCACCAAGGAAGGACACATGATTGAAGGTTTCAAAGCCTCAGAGCCAGAAATTGCAGATCTTTAATGAGCTTCTTTGATCAGATTGTGAAATTCAAACTTGCTCCTTCTATTTATTTCCTGGAATTTCCACTTATTTGACTTCAACTCCTCCCTACAATTTCAGTAACTAGCTTGATTGAGCTTGTGAGCTCCCTCATATCTAAAAGATTTTCCCCTTTATTTTTTTCCAACTCTCAAATTTATCCTCACCCTTGGATCTGAAAAATTGGGGAATTCACATTTATCATAGGATTTACCACATTTATCATAGAAGGGTTTCTTTTTTTAATTGAAGAAAAGTAGTTTACAATGTTGTTAGTTTCAGATATACAACAAAGTGACTCAGTTATACATATACATAAATTTTTCAGGTTATTTTCCCTTGTACTTTATTACAAAAAGCTGACTATAATTCCCTGTGGTATATAGTACATCTCTATTTGTTATCTATTTTACATATAGTAGTGTGGATATGGAGTCGGACACGACTGAGCAACTTCACTTTTTACTTTCATGCATTGGAGAAGGAAATGGCAACCCACTCCAGTGTTCTTGCCTGGAGAATCCCAGGGACGGGGGAGCCTGGTGGGCTGCCATCTATGGGGTCGCATAGAGTCAGACACAACTGAAGCAAGTTAACAGCAGCAGCAGCAGCAGTGTGGATATGTTAACCCCTAACTCCTAAATTATTCCACCCCTTAACATTTTTCTTTGGTAATCATAAGTTTGTTTTCTACCTGTGGTATATTTCTGTTTGGTACATAGGTTCACTTGTATCACTTTTTTAGATTCTACATATAAATGATACCATGTGATATTTTTCTTTGTCTTAGTGTGATAATCTCTAGGTCAATCCATGCTACTGTGAATGTCATTATCTTATTCTTTTATGAATGAGTAATATTCCTCTATATCTGTACCACATACATATGTTCAATAAGTTTTATTCTCCTTACTAAGATTCCACTGTGTTCTTCAGCTCTGTGTCCATAATGCCTACCACAGCCGCAGCCACTGGCAAAAATAGATTATTGAATATACCTGTCTTCATGTAGATTCCAAAAGTGAAAGTGAAGTCGCTCAGTCGTGTCCGACTCTTTGCCACCCCGTGGACTGTAGCCTACCAGGCTCCTCCGTCCATGGGATTCTCCAGGCAAGAGTACTGGGGTGGTTGCCATTTCCTTCTCCAGGGGATCTTCCCAACCCAGAGATCGAACCCGGGTCTCCCTCATTGGAGGCAGATGCTTTAACCTCTGAGCCACCAGGGAAGCCCCTGTAGATTCTGAAGGTAACTCAAATTTGAATAGTTTGTCAATAAATACGTGAAACACACTGAAGAATTTTAAAATATATTTTACACTATTGTGCAAAATATTTCTTTTTCAAGCTGTACATCTACTCTTCATATTATGGAAGATCAACATTCATTGAAATGGATTTTATATATTGGCATGAAACAGTCAATGGCTTATCTATGGGTTTGTATTGGATTATCTTCCTGTTTCTGCTTGAAAACTTCTAGTACCTGCCTATACATGAATCTATCATTACTCTACATGTAATCTCTCTGTCTTTGTGTGTGTGTGTGCTTGTTTTTGTTATTTTTTTAGTTGGAATATAATCACTTTAAAATGTTGTCTTAGTTTCTGCTGTACAACAATGTGAATCAACTATACATATATCCCCTCCCTCTTGAACTCTCCCCCATCCTTCCCATCTCAACCCCTCTAGGTCATCACAGGGCACCAAGCTGTCCTCCCTGTGTTACAACGCAGCTTCCCACTAGCTATTTTACACATGATAGCATATATATGTCAATGCTACTCTCTCAATTCTTCCCACCTTTTCTTCTCCCTCAGTGTCCACAAGTCTGTTCTCTACATCTGCATCTCTTTCTTACCCTGCAAGTAGGTTCACTGTAACATTTTCTAGATTACATGTACATGTGTTGCTGTTTAGTTGCTAAGTTGTGTCCAACTCTTTTGCAACCCCATGGACTATAGGCCACCAGGCTCCTCTTCCATGGGATTTCCCAAGCAACAATACTGGAGTGGGTTGCCATTTCCTTGTCCAGGGGATCCTCCCAAGTCAGGGATCAGACCCATCTCTCCTGAATTGACAGGTGGATTCTTTACCACTGAGCCACCAGGGAAGCCCCCACATAAGTGTTAATATATATTTGTCTTTAATTACTTCACTCTGTATGACTACTCTAAGCTCATCCACATCACTTACAATTGATTCAACTCTGTTCTCTTTTATCCCATTGTATTCATGTGCCACATCTTCTTTATCCATTCATCTGTCAATGGACATCTAGGTTGCTTCCATGTCCTGACTATTGAAATAGTACTGCAATGAACATTATGCTACATGTGTTTTTTGAATTATGGCTTTCTAGGGTATATGTCCAGTAGTAGGTTTGTTGTATCATATGTTAGTTCTCTTTTTAGTTTTTTAAGGAACTTCCATACTGTTCTTTACAGTGGCTGTATCAATTTACATTCCCACCAACAGTGTAAGAGGGTTCCCTTTTCTCCACACCCTCTTCAGTATTTATTGTTTATAGATATTTTGAAGATGGTCACTATGACTGGTGTGAGGTGATACTTCATTGTAGCTTAGATTTGCATTTCTCTAATAATTAATGATATTGACCATCTTTTCATGTGCATCTTGGCCACCTGTATGCTTTCTTTGGAGAGAAATCTATCTTGGTCTTCCACTCATTTTTTGCTTGAGTTTTTTCTTTTTTGAAACTGAGTTTCATAAGCTGTCTCTATCATTTGAAGATTAAACATTTTTCCATACTTTGTTTGCAAACATCTTTTCCCATTGAGAGGAAGTAGGAGGTTATATTTTCATCTTGTTTATTATTTCTTTTGGTGTGCAAAAACTTTTAAATTTAGTTAGGTCCCATTTGCTTATTTTTGTTTTTAATTTCATTACTCTAGGAGGTAAATCAAAAGAAGATCTGCTGTGTTTTATGTCAAAGAGCTTTCTGTCTATTTTTTCCTCTAAGAGTTTTATAGTGTCTGGTTTTTAAGTCTTTAATCCATTTGGAGTTTATTTCCATGTATGTTGTTAGAAAGTGTTCTAATTTTATTCTTTTACATGTAACTGTACAGATTTCCCAGCACCATTTATTGAAGAGGCTGTCTTTTCTCCACTGTATATTCCTGACCCGTTTGTCATAGATTAAGTGACCTATGGGTTTATCTTTGTACATGGGTTTGTCTTTGGACTTTCCATCCTGTGTCATTGGTATATATTTCTTTTTTTGTTCAACTGCCATACCATCTTGATTACTGTCTTTGTATAGCTTGAAGTCAGGGAGAGTGATTTCTCCAGTTCCATTTTTCTTTCTCAAGATTGCTTTGGCTCTTTGGGGTCTTCTGTGTTTCCATACAAATTGGAAGATATTTTTGTTCTAATTCTGTGAAGAATGCCATTGGCAATTTGATAGGAGTTGCTGCACTGAATCTGTAGATTGCTTTGGATAATATATGCCTTTTCACAATATTGATTCTTCCAATCCGAGAACATGGTATATTTCTCCACATGTTTGTATCATCTTTGGTTTCTTTCATCAGTATTTTATAGTTTTTTGATTACAGGTCTTTGCTTCCTTAGGTAGGATTTTTTTTCTAGGTGTTTTATTCTTTTTGTTTCAATGGTAAATGATATTGTTTCCTTCATTTCTCTTTATGCTCTTTTGCTGTTAGTGCATAGGAATGCAAGAAATTTCTGTGCATTAATTTTGTATCCTATATCTTTACCAGATTCACTGATTAGCTTCAGTAGTTTTCTGGTGGCATCTCTAGGATTTTCTATGTATAGTAACACATCATCTACAAATAGTCCCAGTTTTACTTCTTCTTTTACAATTTGTACTTTTTAATTTCCTTTTCTTCTCTGATTGCCATGGCCAGGACTTTCAGACTATGTTGAAAGCGGTGAAAGTGTACATTCTTGTCTTGTACCTAATATTAGGGGAAATAGTTTTTCACTGCTGAGAATGTTTGCTGTGGGTTTGTTGTATATGACCTTTATTACGTTGAGGTTCATTCCCTCTATGCCCACTTTCTGGAGAGTTTTTTTTTTATCACAAATGAGTGTTGAATTTTATCAAAAGATTTGTCTACATTATTGATCTTTACCTTTGTTTTCTTTGTTTCTATTACATTTATTTCTACTCTGATCTGTATTGTTTAGTCCCTTCTAATGACTTTGAGTTCCCTTTTTTTCTACTTTTGCTAGTTGCTTTAGGTATAAAGTTAGATAGTTTACTGGAGATTCTTCTTGTTTCTTGAAGTGAGATTGGACTGCTATAAACCTCTCTTTTAGAACTGCCTTTGGTACATCCCAGTGTTTTGGGCTTTCATTGTCATTTGCTTCTGAGTATTTTTGAATGTCCTCTTTAGTTTCTTCAGTGATTTCTTGGTTATTTAGCAGTGTAGTTTAGCCTCCATGGGTTTGTGTTTTTAGTTTTTTCCTATAATTGATTTCTAATCTCAGCATTGTGATCAGAAAATACTCTTGATAAGATTTCAATTTTCTTAAAATGTCTAAGGCTTGATTTGTGACCTAAGATATATCTATGCTGGAGAATGTTCCATGTGCACTTGAGAAGAAAGTGTATTCTACCTCTTGCAAGTGGAATGTCTTATAAATATCAATTAAACCTGGTCTACTGTGTCATTTAAAACTTGTGTTTCCTTATTTATTTTCTGTCTAGATGGTCTGTCTTTTGGTGTAAGTCAGATGTTAAAGTCCCCCACTGTTATCATAGTACTGTCAATTTCCCCTTTTATGATTGTTAATATTTGCCTTATGTTTTGAGGTGCTCCTATATTGGGTGCATAAATTCTGTCTTTTCTAAATTTTGTCTTAATAATAAAAGGAGCAATGCATTGAAAAGTTATTGTTGAGCTGTGAAAGATGCCAGGATTCTTGGCCTCTGGAGGAGAAGAATTCAATCTGGGGGCAGTGACGAGGCTTGATCACTCAGAGCTTTTGTGTGACAAAGTTTTATTAAAGTATAAAAGAGATAGACAAAGCTTCTGACGTAGATCAGAAAGGGGCAGAAAGAGTGCCCCCCTTTCTAGTTTTAGCAAGCTGTTTTATGTCTGTTAAAAGGCTACTACTCAAATAAGAGAGACACCTCAAGGCTGAGGGAGTTTCACCAGGGCCCTCTCCCACAGAATGCGTTTTTAAGATAGGATGGCATGAGATGTGTCATCTCCAGCCATAAAAACAATTGATATGAATACTGGTGTGTTGAGGTATTATCAGCCCAAGATTTGAGAAAAGAAAAAAGTTAGTCTGAGGTGGAACCATTTTGAAGAAAGGCAAATTCCAAAGCAAATACATAGTTTCATTAACAAAACTTAAGAAAAACATTTCCATAAAAAAAAAATGCATTGGTTAGCTCAAGGTTTGAGAAAAGTTAAGTTCAGGTGGAACCAGGTGTTGTCATGGCAACACAGAATTTTAAGAGAAACCTCCTTTTAATTTTGTATAGAGGAGGAAAAAAATCTGACATTTGCAGTTTGTTTCCTCTTGCCACTTAAGGGAGAGATTTAAAAAAATGTCTGACCCTTGCAGCCTATTTCCTCCATTTGGAGATCCCTGGCCTTCCTACCTGTTACCCTCTCAGTATGTATATTTTAAATATCATCCATTATGTGTCCTTTTTACGCTTGGGGATCTCTTTAATCATCTAAGAATGATTCACAAGAGCAGTTAATTCCTCCTCAATATGTGATTCAATGTCACCAACTTTTCTTCTCAAACAGACTTTTTCTTATAAAGGCCTTTGGTTATCAGCAGGGAAACATAATAGACTTTCACTTTAATAATATCGGTTTATGAAATAAACTTGAATAACAGAATGGTCATGATTATTGTCTCAAATATCAGAGCAGATGCCAAAAATAAACAGCAGATTATAATATTTGCCTTCACATTTGTTCATTTAGATCGTTGTATCAATAAGCTATTTCTGCCTAATAAGCAATCCTGAAAGCAAATCATTTCACATTACGACTTTATTAAAAACTGGAATTGTACATTGTTGGATGGTTCTGATCTCTCCTGGGATTCCCCTGTGTCTTTATTCACCTGTAGGTCAGCTGGGAATGCTCTGTTTATCTTGGCTGAGTTTTCTAATATACTAGGGCCTCAGTTAGCTGTAGGCTAATATATCGTGGCCTTAGATGGGACTGTCAGACTCTGCTCCACATATCCTCTTGTTCTCTGAGTGCCCCACCTGGAACTGCTCACAGTTCTGGAGCAGATTTCCTGGAGCTTTGAGCAGAAAGGCACCAAGTCTTCTTAAGGCACATCCTCATTTGCAAGATGCTCCACTGGAGAATGCTTTTCATCTCCTATTACAGATTGTAAAGGACACTTGCATTCTTTTACTCAGGACTCCTCCATTTCCAAGCCACCAGAACAATATTTTCAAATATCTCTCCCATGCCAGTTTTCTTCTTGTCTCACCCTCATTTATGTAGCAGCAAAAACTAACTGATACAATCATCAAATTGGACAGGTGTGATGACAGTTGTGATAATCTGAATATACTTGTTCTAGTATTTGTTGATATTTGAAGGTAACATTCATGATTACTCTGCTGTTCCAGTTTATTTTATATAACTGTATTGATAAGTGACTCCACTGAAGTCTCTTTGAGGTCCCATGGACAGGCTGGAAGGACATGGATGTTTGTACACCTGTGACCCTGAATCATATCTCTGAACAGGAATCCAAACTTTGCAATGAGTCATCCTTTGCTTACTAGCGTGTCATATAATGGATATTGATACTGTTCATTCTCTACATTTTTAGAGGCTGTGACAAAATTTTCAATAGGAAGAGATGTTTCACTCAGAGAAATTTAAGGAATCATACTTTCTGGAAGCACTGGAAATTTTCAAACAGAAACAAAAATAATTTAATAAAAATCAACATGTTTGTTTCCTTTCAGCTCAATGACACACCTCACAATTGGAAACTGATATTCTGTACCTCAGTGAGTAGATGAACTGTCCAAAAGAGACTTATTGTGCTAATAATTAATGTATGACACTATTTTGTTCATAATATTTAAGACCAACTCTAACACCATCTTATAACAACCTATTTTTTCATATTTGTCTTTCTGTGTGGACTCCACTTGGGAACTTAATTATTAATAACATTATTATTATGATTATTATTATGCCTCTTCTCTTCTCTGTGTACCTCTGTGAAACTCTCTGGGTATTCCAGTCTTTGGAGAGCACATGGGGAATTAATTACTGCCTAGACTGCTTTCTCAACTTTTGACTCCCCCTCTTCTCCTCCTGTTCACCTCTATCTCCCTCCTCCCTCTTCTCTTCTCCATGTAACTCTGCAAACCTCTCTGGGTGTCCCTCACTGTAATATTTTCTCCATTAACCTATATGTTTTATCATTGGTGCAGTATGGATGGAGAAGTCTTGAGGCTACTGTAAGAATAAGACTGAAAACAGAGACAGGAGGCTTAAATCCAAAACTTGAAAGCACAAGAAAACTCCTCAGTCCAGGGAACAAAAACCGACAAGAGCTCATCCAAAAGCCTCCATACATACATTGAAACCAAGCTCCACCCAAGAGCCAGCAAGTTCCAGAGTAAGACATACCACGCTAATTCTCCAGCAACACAGGAACATAGACCTACCTAAGCATTAATAAACAGGTTTGCCCAAAGTCACACCAAAGCCATAAACACCTCAAAACTCATTATTGGACACTCCATTGCACTCTAGAGAGAAGAGATCCAGCTCCATGTACCAGAACACTGACACAAGCTTCCCTAAACAGGAAACCTTAATAAGCCACTCATCCAGCCCCACCCACAGCAAGGAACCTCCACAATAAAGAGGAACCACAAAATTCCAGCATACAGAAAAGCCACCCCAAAACACAGCAATCTAAACAAGATGAAAAGGCAGAGAAATATTCACCAGGTAAAGAAACATGATAAAAGCCCACCAAACCAAACAAAAAAGAGGGAGATAGGGAGTCCACTTAAAAAAGAATTCAGAATAATGATAGTAAAAATGATCCAAAATCTTGAAAACAAAATGGAGTTACAGATAAATTGTCTGGAGACAAGGATTGAGAAGATGCAAGAAATGCTTAATGAGGACCTAGAAAAAAAATAAAAAGAGTCAATCAGTAATTAACAATGCAATAACAGACAAAAACGCTCTGGAGGTAACCAACAGTAGAACAACTGAGGCAGAAGATAGGATAAGTGATGTGGAAGATAGAATGGTGGAAAAAATGAAGCAGAGAGGAAAAAAGAATTAAAAGAAATGAGGACAACCTCAGAGACCTCTGAGACAATGTCAAACATCCCAAAATTAGAATCATAGGAGTCCCAGAAGAAAAAGACAAAAAGAAAGACCATGAGAAAATACTTGAGGAGATAATAGTTGAAAATTTCCCTAAAATGCAGAAGGAAATAGCCACCCAAGTCCAAGAATTCCAGAGAGTCCCAAACAGGATAACCCCAAGGCAAAACCCCCCAAGACACATATTAATCAAATTAACAAAGATCAAACACAAAGAACAAATATTAAAAGCAGCAAGGGAAAAGCAACAAATAACACACAAGGGGATTCCCATAAGAGTAACAGCTGATCTTTCAATAGAAACTCTTCAAGCCAGAAGGGAATGGCACGACATACTTAAAGTGATGAAAGAGAAAAAGCTACAACCCAGATTACTGTACCCAGCAAGAATATCATTCAAATATGAAGGAGAAATCAAAAGTTTTACAGACAAGCAAAAGCTGAGAGAACTCAGCACCACCAAACCAGCTCTTCAATAAATGCCAAGGGATCTTCTCTAGACAGGAAACATAGAAAAGGTGGATAAACTCGAACCCAAAACAACAAAGTAAATGGCAACAGGATCATACTTATCAATAATTACCCTAAATGTAAATAGGTTGAAAGCCCCAACTAAAACACAAAGACTGGCTGAATGGATACAAAAACAAGACCCCTATATATGCTGTCTACAAGAGACCCAGCTCAAAACAAGGGACACATGCAGACTGAAAGTGAAGGGCTGGAAAAAGATATTTCACATAAATGGAGACCAAAAGAAAGCAGGAGTAGCAATACTCATATCAGATAAAATAGACTGACTTTGAAATAAAGGCCATGAGAAGAGACAAAGAAGGGCAGTACATAATGATCAAAGGATCAATCCAAGAAGAAGATATAACAATTATAAATATATATGCACCCAACATAGGAATACCACAATATATAAGGCAAATGCTAACAATTATGAAAGGGGAAATTAACAGTAACACAATAATAGTGGGAGACTTTAATACTCCACTGACACCTATGGATAGATAACCTAAACAGAAAATTAGCAAGGAAACACAAACTTTAAATGATACAATGGACCAGTTAGACCTAATTGATATCTACAGGACATTTCAACCCAAAATAGCGAATTTCAACTTTTTCTCAAGTGCACACGGAACTTTCTCCAGGATATATCACATCCTGGGCCATAAATCTAGCCTTGGTAAATTCAAAAAATTGAAATGTTTTCAAGCACCTTTTATGATCATGATGTGGTAAGATTAGATGACAACTACAGGAAAAATATTATTAAAAACATACAGAAGCTAAACAACACACTTCTGAATAACCAACAAATCACAGAA
>SJYQ01095382.1:377040-414343 GCA_006410935.1 Redunca redunca
GCCATTTTGCTTTTCGTTGAAGGTCAGGAACCGCAGCAGTAAGGAGATACCCCTCATCCAAGGTAAGGAGCAGCAGCTGTGCTTTGCTGGAGCAGCCATGAAGAGATACCCCATGCCCAAGGTAAAAGAAACCCAAGTAATATGGTAGGTGTTGCAAGAGGGCATCAGAGGGCAGACACACTGAAACCATACTCACAGAAAACTAGTCAATCTAATCACACTAGGACCACAGCCTTGTCTAACCCAATGAAACCAAGCCATGCCTGCGGGGCAACCCAAGACAGGCGGGTCATGGTGGAGAGGTCTGACAGAGCGTGGTCCACTGGAGAAGGGAATGGCAAGCCACTTCAGTATTCTTGCCTTGATAACCCCATGAACAGTGTGAAAAGGAAAAATAATAGGATACCAAAAGAGGAACTCCCCAGGTCATTAGGTGCTCAGTATGCTACTGGAGATCAGTGGAGAAATAACTCCAGAAAGAATGAAGGGATAGAGCCAAAGCAAAAACAATACAAAGTTGTGGATGTGACTGGTGATAGAAGCAAGATCCGATGCTGTAAGAGCAATATTGCATAGGAACCTGGAATGTCAGGTCCATGAATCAAGGCAAATTGAAAGTGGTCAAACAAGAGATGGCAAGAATGAACGTTGACATTCTAGGAATCAGCGAACTAAAATGGACTGGAATGGGTGAATTTAACTCAGACGACCATTGTACCAATTACTGCGGGCAGGAATCCCTCAGAAGAAATGCAGTAGCCATCATGGTCAACAAAAGAGTCTGAAATGCAGTACTTGGATGCAATCTCAAAAACGACAGAATGATCTCTGTTCGTCTCCAAGGCAAACCATTGAATATCACAGTAACCCAAGTCTATGCCCCAACCAGTAATGCTGAAGGAGCTGAAGTTGAACGGTTCTATGAAGACCTACAAGACATTTTAGAACTAACACCCTAAAAAGATGTGCTTTTCATTATAGGGGACTGGAATGCAAAAGTAGGAAGTCAAGAAACACCTGGAGTAACAGGCAAATTTGGCCTTGGAATGTGAAATGAAGCAGGGCAAAGAATAATAGAGTTTTGCCAGGAAAATGCACTGGTCATAGCAAACACCCTCTTCCAACAACACAAGAGAAGACTCTACACATGGACATCACCAGATGGTCAACACCGGAATCAGATTGATTATATTCTTTGCAGCCAAAGATGGATAAGCTCTATACAGTCAACAAAAACAAGACCAGGAGCTGACTGTGGCTCAGATCATGAACTCCTTATTGCCAAATTCAGATTTAAATTGAATAAAGTAGGGAAAACCGCTAGACCATTCAGGTATGACCTAAATCAAATCCCTTATGATTATACCGTGGAAGTGAGAAACAGATTTAAGGGCCTAGATCTGATAGATAGAGTGCCTGATGAACTATGGAATGAGGTTCATGACATTGTACAGGAGACAGGGATCAAGATCATCCCCATGGAAAAGAAATGGAAAAGAAATGCTTCACAGCTGAATTCTACCAAAAATTTAGAGAAGAGATAACACCTATCCTACTCAAAGTATTTCAGAAAATTGCAGAGGAAGGTAAACTTCCAAACTCATTCTAAGAGGCCACCATCACCCAAATATCAAAACCTGACAAAGATGCCACAAAAAAAGAAAACTTCAGGCCAATATCACTGATGAATATAGATGCAAAAATCCTTAACAAAATCTTAGCAAACAGAGTCCAACAACATATTAAAAAGATCATACATCATGAATAAGTGGGCTTTATCCCAGGGATGCAAGGACTGTGTAATATCCACAAATCAATGTAATACACCACATTAACAAATTGAAACATAAAAACCATATCTCAATGTATGCAGGGAAAGCCTTTGACACAATTCAACATCCATTTATGATTAAAAAAAAAAAAAGAACCTCCAGAAAGCAGGCAGAGAAGGAACATACCTCAACACAATAAAAGCTATATATGATAAACCCACAGAAAACATTATCCTCAGTGGTGAAAATTTGAAAGTGTTTCCCCTAAAGTCAGGAACAAGACAAGGCTGCCCAATCTTACCACTACTATACAACATAGTTTTAGAAGTTTTAGGCACAGCAATCAGAGAAGAAAAAGAAATAAAAGGAATCCAAATTTCAAAAGAAAAAGTAAAACTCTCACTGTTTGCAAATGACATGATCCTCTACATAGAAAACCCTAACGACTCCACCAGAAAATTACCAGAGATAATAAATTAATATAGTACAGTTCAGGATATAAAATTAACACAGAGAAATCCCTTGCATTCCTATACACTAACAATGACAAAACAGAAAGAGAAATCAAGGAGACAATTCCATTCACCATTGCAATGAAAAGAATAAAATACTTAGGAATCAGTTCAGTTCAGTCGCTCAGCCGTGTCCAACTCTTTGTGACCCCATGAATCGCAGCACGCCAGGCCTCCCTGTCCATCACCATCTCCCAGAGTTCACTCAAACTCATGTCCAGTGAGTCCGTGATGCCATCCAGCCATCTCATCCTCTGTCATCCCCTTCTCCTCCTGCCCCCATCCCTCCCAGCATCAGAGTCTTTTCCAATGAGTCAACTCTTCACATGAGGTGAGTAAAGTACTGGAGTTTCAGCTTTAACATCATTCCTTCCAAAGAAATCCCAGGGTTGATCTCCTTCAGAATGGACTGGTTGGATCTCCTTGCAGTCCAAGGGACTCTCAAGAGTCTTCTCCAACACCACAGTTTAAAAGCATCAATTCTTCAGTGCTCCAGCCTTCTTCACAGTCCAACTCTCACATACATACATGACTACTGGAAAAACTATAGCCTTGACTAGACGGACCTTTATTGGCAAAGTAATGCCTCTGCTTTTGAATATACTATCTAGGTTGGTCATAACGTTCCTTCCAAGGACTAAGCGTCTTTTAATTTCATGGCTGCAATCACCATATGAAGTGTTTTTAGAGCCCCCCAAAATAAAGTCTGACACTGTTTCCACTGTTTCCCCAGCTATTTGCCATGAAGTGATGGGGCCAGATACCATGATCTTAGTTTGCTGAATGTTGAGCTTTAAGCCAACTTTTTCACTCTCCTCTTTCATTTTCATCAAGAGGCTTTTTAGTTCCTCGTCACTTTCTGCCATAAGGGTGGTTCCATCTGCATATCAGAGGTTATTGATATTTCTCCTGGCAATCTTGATTTCAGCTTATGCTTCTTCCAGGCCAGCATTTCTCATGATGTACCCTGCATATAAGTTAAATAAGCAGGGTGACAATATACAGACTTGACATACTCCTTTCCCGATTTGGAACCTGTCTGTTGTTCCATGTCTAGTTCTAACTGTTGCTTCCTGACCTGCATATATCTACCTAAAGAAATATAGAAAACTATAAAACACTGGTGAAAGAAATCAAAGATGACACAAATAAATGGAGAAATATACCATGTTCGTGGATCAGAAGAATCAATATAGTGAAAATGAGTTCACTACCCAAAGCAATCTATAGATTCAATGCAATCCCTATCAAGCTGCCAATGGTATTTTTCAGAGATCTAGAACAAACAATTTCACAATTTGTATAGAAATACAAAAAAACCTCGAGTAGCCAAAGCAATCTTGAGAAAGAAGAATGGAACTGGAGGAATCAACCTGCCTGACTTCAGGCTCTACTACAAAGCTACAGTCATCAAGACAGTATGGTACTGGCACAAATACAGAAATACAGATCAATGGAACAAAATAGAAAGCCCAGAGATAAATCCATGCACCTATGGACACCTTATCTTTGACTAGGAGGCAAGCATATACAATGGAGAGAAGACAATCTCTTTAACAAGTGGTGCTAGGAAAACTGGTCAACCACTTGTCAAGAATGAAACTAGAACACTTTCTAACACCATACACAAAAATAAACTCAAAATGGATTAAAGACCTAAATGTAAGACCAGAAACTATAAAACTCCTAGAGGAAAACATAGGCAAAACACTCTCTAACATAAATCACAGGAGGACCGTCCAGGACCCACGTCCCAGAAAAATGGAAATAAAAGCAAAAATAAGCAAATGGGACATAATTAAAATTAAAAGATTTTGCACAATGAAGGAAACTGTAAGCAAGGTGAAAGACAGCCTTCAGAATGGGAGAAAATAATAGCAAACGAAGCAACTGACAAAAAATTAATCTCAAAAATATACAAGGAACACCTGCAGCTCAATTTCAGAAAAATAAATGACCCAATCAAAAAATGGGCCAAAGAACTAAACAGACATTTCTCCAAAGAAGATATACAGATGGCTAACAAACACATGAAAAGGTGCTCAACATCACTCATTATCAGAGAAATGCAAATGAAAACCACAATAGGGTACCATCTCAAGCCGGTCAGAACGGCTGCTACCGAAAAGTCTACAAACAATAAATGCTGGAGAGGGTGTGGAGTAAAGGGAACCCTCTTACACTGTTGGTGGGAATGCAAACTAATATAGCCACTATGGAGAACAGTGTGGAGATTCCTTAAAAAACTGGAAATAGAACTGCCATATGACCCAGCAATCCCACTGCTGGGCATACACACTGAGGAAACCAGAATTGAAAGAGACACGTGTACCCCAATGTTCATCACAGCACTGTTCATAATAATCAGGACATGGAAGCAACCTAGATGTCCATCAGCAGATGAATGGATAAGAAAGCTGTGGTACATATACACAATGTAATATTACTCAGCCATTAAAAAGAATATATTTGAATCAGTTCTAATGAGGTGGATGAAACTGGAGCCTATTATACAGAGTGAAGTAAGTCAGAAAGAAAAATACCAGTGCAGTATATTAACACATATATATGGAATTTACAATGATGGTAACGATAACCCTATATGCGAGACAGCAAAAGAGACACAGACGTATAGAACAGTCTTTTGGACTCTGTGGGAAAAGCCAAGGGTGGGATGATTTGAGGGAATAGCATTGAAACATGTATATTATCACATGTGAAACAGATCACCAGTCCAGGTTCGATGCATGAAACAGGGTGCTCAGGGTTGGTACACTGGGATGACCCTGATGTGGAGGGAGCTGGGATGGGGGTTCAGGATAGAGAACACATGTACACCCATGGCTGATATATGTCAATGTATGGCAAAAAAAAAAAAAAAGCTACAATTTATAAAGTAATTAGCCTTCAATTAAAATTTTTAAATAAAAATAACTATTAAAACTTTAAAAATAATCCAACTAATAAAGCAGGAAAGGACTCACATAAATCATTTGAGAGAGAGAAAGCTGATGACTAACATATCCACATACATAGTTAGCCTCTTGGGAAATGAAATAATAGCAATGTAAGATCATTAGGACTCCTGTTTTCTCATCCTAAAATTTTTTCATTTACTTCACAAAGAATCTGTGAAATAGATATCTCAGATACTGTGAAGTATGTGTGCTATTGTTGCACAGGTGTATTTGCAAGCATCCTTTGGTGTGGATCTTTCTCCTCTCAATATTAAAACATGATCAAATAAGATCCATCAAAAAATTAAAAATATCTTCACTTTAAGTTATATCCCTCTGCAGCTAATACCCTATTTCTGTACCCCATTTAATTAATAAAATATTTGGGCACATGTTCTACTTTTACAGGAAGCATTTTATGCTTTTCATCCCTCTTCTAATTGGGCTTCCATTCCTGTCACTGACTCTTGAGAGTCCCTTGGACTGCAAAGGGATCAAGCCAGTCAATCCTAAAGGAAATCAGTCCTGAATATTCATTGAAAGGACCAATGCTGAAGCTGAAACTCCAATCCTTTGGCCACCTGATGGGAAGAACTGACTCATTGGAAAAGACCCTGATGCTGGGAAAGATTGAAGGCAGGAGGAGAAGGGGACGACAGAGGACAAAATGGTTGGATGGCGTCACCGACTAGATAGATGGACATGAATTTGAGTAAGCTCCAGGAGTTGTTGAAAGACATAGAAGCCTGGTGTGCTGCAGTCCGTGGAGTTGCAAAGAGTGAGACACAACTGAGTGACTGAACTGATTTCTGTCATTTAGTTGGCATCACAGAACACTGCCTTTCTGAGTTCAATATTCACTTCTCGTTTTCATATCATAACAATATTAATACATTGATATGTAATTAAACAAACAAACCAACCACAATGGGCTCTGGGCTCTGGGCTGGGCTGAGCTGGTACTCAAACGACCTCAGGTAAATATCTGGGATATCCTTCTCTCTAATCTTTACCTGCAGTGTCTTTTGGGCTCTTGGACTCTCCTGCATGGGACTCCAAAAAGAAGGTCTTCCTGTGACAAGATGAATCCTTTTATGAATGCTTGATGTTGGAGACTGAGGCTTTGTCCCCAGACAAGACAGCAGGAAGGAGACAAGCACTGGTCCCTTAGTCGGACTTTGGACTCAAAATGCAACAACTGTGTCTCATCCATGCCCAAGTGATACAAACTCAAGGATGCAGCAGAGGAGATATTTACAGCTTTCTTTGTTTGTTCATTAGGTTTATTTCCCTAATGTTGTAATGTACATGAATTCCCACAGGGAATTCTGGACAGAATTCTTGACAGAAAGGATTTTCTTTTTCCTGGTGCTTCTCTATGCCCAGCAGACCATTAACAAGCCAGTGAATTCAATGCTTGTTAATCCTTCTATATTTACTCTTGCTTTCTAAAGGTCTAAACTGCCAGAACCTTAACTCAACCCTGAATTTAAATTTCCTCCAGTGAAACTGAGGCAAGTATCTTGAATAGGTCCATTGACTCATTAAATAATTGACTTATGATGGCTACATACCCCGTTAAACCTATAGAAAATTGTATTCCCCTCTTTATAAGGAGGCTTCCCAGGTGGCACAGTGGTGAAATAATTGCTTGCCAGCACAGGAGACACAAGAGAGGCAGGTTTGATCCGCGGGTTGGGAAGATTCAGTGGAGTAGGAAATGGCAACCCACTACAGTATCCTTGCCTTAAAAATTCCATGGACAGAGGAACCTGATAGGCTATAGTCCATGGGGACACAAAGAGTCAGACCCACTAAGCAACTGGGCACACACACACAGTCTTTATATGAGGGACAATTTTGTTTCTTTAATGTAAAATATTGGATAGTGCACTCTTCCAGTTCCTGACACTTTGGCTAAAATCATTAGGCATTTCATATTTATATCTGAAGTTGAGAGCTGTCCTTTTGCTTCTCATTATAAAATGTACATTTGGGGACATATTTAAATTTTTTTAAAGTACCATAATCTGCCTTGGTACAGTGTATGTATGTATGTATGTGTTAGTCACTCAGTTGTGTCTGACTCTGCAATCCCATGATTGTAGCCCGTGAGTCTCCTCTGTCCATGAGATTTCCCAGGCAAGAATACTGGAGTGGGTTGTCATTTCCTTCTCTAGGAGATATTCCCAAGCCAGGGATAAAACCTGTGTCACCTGCACTGCAGGCGGATTCTTTACCATCTCTACCACCAAGGAAACCTGCCTTAGTACATTATAGGAAGTTAATTTTTAGAGAAGCTCCTTTTTTGAGATAGTGCTGTTATAACTCCCTCCTCCATTTCAGGATGGGTCTGGGATGTATTTAATGTTCTGCTAAAAATTGCAAACTGATTTTGGAATGGAGTCTTGATTGGAATTATTTCAGGATGCTTCCAGTTCTCAGGCTTTCATTAGTGGTTCTCAATCAGAGATGGTTTTTCTCCTGGGGTTGTTTGACAATGAAAAGTCAAATGCTGCAAAACACCACAATACACAGGATAGCAAGGAACACAAGTATCCTGTCCCAAAGTTAACACTGAAGATGTGAAAAGCCATATACACCAGAACTTCTCCAACTCCACTGTGCATACAAGTCACCAGGAACTGTAATTCAGGGCAAATTCTCATTGAGCAGGTCTCCAGTGGGTCTGAGGACTCTGCATTTCTAACAATATCATGGTAGTATGAAATTGCAGGTTCCAATATCTGGGTAATATTTTGAGTAACAAGGTTCTGGGCCTGTGTTAGAGTCGGGTATAGGGATATTTATGTGTTCTGTAACAAAACTAATTTTTTGTACAATTTTGAAAGAAACGTGTTTCACACACTGCACAGGCTGTGATAAACTCTTGTTGATTCTTTTATATAATTGCTTTTGAATGATAGTAAATAATATATGTCAGGAAAAGACTTTGTAGTTGGCAGAACACAGGCCTCAAAATAATGTGCACATCCTAATCCCAGGCAATTTTAATATGTCAGCTTATATAAAAGGGGATAAAGCTAGTAGATAAAATAGATTTGCTGATCATTGACCTTAAAAATGGGCTTCCCTGGTGGCTCAGATGGTAAAGAATCTGCCTGCAAGGCAGGAGAACCAGGTTTTATCCCTGGGTCTGGAAGATCCCTTGAAGAAGGGAATGGCTACCCACTCCAGTATTCTTCCTTGGAGAATTCCATCGACAGAGGAGACTGGCAGGCTATATAGTCCATGGGGTCATAAGAGTCAAGCATGACTGAATGACTAACACAGACAGACAAGACCCAGCAATCCCACTACTGGGCATATACCATGAGAAAACCACAATTCATAAAGACACATACACCCCAATGTTCATTGCAACACTAATTAAAATAGCCAAGACATGGAAGCAACCTAGATATCCATCAATAGATGAACGGATAAAGAAGTTGTGGTACATATATATAATGGAATATTACTTCATCATAAAAAAGAACAAATTTGAGTCAATTTGAAGTGGATGAAGCTAGAGCCTGTTGTACAGAGCAGAGTCTGAAAGAGAAAAACAAATATCATATATTCATTTCAATTCAGTCACTCAGTCATGTCTGAATTTGTGTGACCCCCATGGACTGCAGCATGCCAAGCTTCCCTGTCCATCACCAACTCCCAGAGCTTGCTGAAACTCATGTCCATTGAGTCAGTGATGCCATCCAACCATCTCATCCTCTGTCATCCCCTTCTCCTCCTGCCTTCACTCATTCCCAGCATCAGGGTCTTTTCCAGTGACTCAGTTCTTTGCATCAAGTAGCCAAGTATTGGAGCTTCAGCTTCAGCATCAGTCCTTCCAATGAATATTCAGAACTTATTTCCTTTAGGTTTGACTGGTTGGATCTCCTTGCAGTCTAAGGGACTCTCAAGAGCCTTCTCCCACACCACAGTTCAAAAGCATCAATTATTTGGTGCTCAGCTTTCTTTATAGTCCAACTCTCACATCCATACATGACTACTGGAAAAACCATAGCTTTGACTACAGGGACCTTTGTTGGCAAAGTAATGTCTCTGCTTTTAATATACTGTCTAGGTTGGTCATAGCTTTCCTTCCAAGGAGCAAACATCTTTTAATTTCATGGCTGCAATCACCATCTGCAGTGATTTTGCAGCCCAAGAAAATAAAGTCTCTCACTGCTTCCATCGTTTCCCCATCTGTTTGCCATAAGGTGATGGGACCGGATGCCATGATCTCAGTTTTCTGAATGTTGAGTTTTAAGCCAACTTTCCCACTCTCTTCTCTCACTTTTATCAAGAGGCTCTTTAGTTCTTTTTCACTTTCTGCCATAAAGGTGGTGTCATCTGCATTTCTGAGGCTATTGAAATTTCTTCCAGCTATCTTGATTCCAGCTTGTGCTTCACCTAGTCCAGTATTTCGCATGATGTACTCTGCATATAAGTTAAATATGCAGCCTTGACATACTCCCTTCCCAATTTGGAACCAGTATGTTGTTCCATGTCCAGTTCTAACTGTTGCTTCTTGACCTGCATACAAATCTCTCAGGAGACAGGTAAGGTGGTCTGTTATTCCCATCTCTTTAAGAATTTTCCAAAGTTTGTGGTGATTCACACAGGCAAAGGTTTTGGTATAGTCAATAAAGCAGAAGTAGATGTTTTTCTGGAACTTTCTTGCATCCTCAGTGATCCAACAGACGTTGGCAATTTGATGTCTGACTCTTCCTCTGCCTTTTCTAAATCCAGCTTGAACATCTGGAAGTTCATGGTTCACATACTGTTGAAGCCTGGCTTGGAGAAATTTGAGCATTACTTTGCTAGTGTGTGACATGAGTACAATTGTGTGGTAGTTTGAACATTCTTTAGCATTGCCTTTCTTTGGAACTGGAATGAAAACTGACTTTTTCCAGTAGTGTGACCACTGCTGAGTTTTCCAAATTTGCTGGCATATTGAGTGCAGCACTTTCATAACATCATCTTTCAGGATTTGAAACAGCTAAACTGGAATTCCATCACCTCCACTAGCTTTGTTTGTAGGTGAGGGATTACACCATCATGGTTATCTGGGTCATGAAGATCTTTTTTGTATAGTTCTTCTGTGTTTTGTTGCCACCTCTTTTTAATATCTTCTGCTTATTGGGTCCATATCATTTCTGTCCATTATTGTGCCCATCTTTGCCCTTGGTATCTCTAATTTTCTTGAAGAGATCTCTATTCTTTCCCATTCTATTGTTATCCTCTACTAAATATCGTGTATTAACACATATATATGGAATCTAGAAAAATGGCACTGATGAACCTATTTGCAAGGCAGGAATAGAGACACAAATATAGAAGATGGACTTGTGGAGACAGCTAGAGAGGGTGGGACAAACTGAGAGGATAGCAATGACATATCATTGACACTACCATATGTAAAATAGCTAGCTAGTGGTAAGCTGCTGTATAACCCAGGGAGCCCAGCCCAATGCTCTGCGATGACCTAAAATGGTGGGATAGGGTGAGGGTGGGAGGGAGGCTAAAGAGGAAGGAGTTATATGTATAAAAAAATAAAAACAAGATGAAATTATATACAAAAAATGATTTTGGGTACAGACGTAAATATTCCTATACCTGACTCTAGCAGAGGCCGAGAGCCTTGTTACTCAAAGTGTGACCCTCAAGACCAGAATCTGCAGCTTCATAACCCTACACAGCCATTAGAAATGCAGAGTCCTTAGACCCATTAGAGACCTGGTCAATGAGAATTTGCCCTGAATTACAATTCCTGGTGACTTGTATCCACAGTGGAATTGGGGAAGTGTTGATGTAAGTGGGTTTCCTCTCCTGTAGACATTAACATTTGCTGCAGGATAATTATTGGTGTTGAGTGTTGTCCTATTAATTGTATTTTACAGCACCCCACCTTACATTGCCAAATAACCCCAGGAGCAATACCATCTCTAGATGAGAACCACAAATGAAGGCCTGAGAACTAGAAGCATCTTGATAGAATTCCAATCAAGATTCCATCCAAAAATCAATTTGTAGTTTTCTGCAGAATATTAAATTCCTCTGAGCCCCATTCCTAAAACAGAGTATGAAGTTATAATAGTGCTACCTCACAGAAGGAATTTCTCTACAAATTAAATCAGATCATCCCTATAATGTGCTAAGGTAGGTCATGGTGCTTGAAAATATCTAAATATATCTCATAACTTACATATACTTTATAATGAGGGACAAAATGACAGCTCTCAACTTCAGGTATAATATGAAGTTCCTAATGGTTTTAGTAAGTGTCAGGAAGCCAAAGATTTCCCAGGTGGTACAGTGGTAAAGAATCTTCCTGCAATGCAGGAGATGTGGGTTCAGTCCCTGGGTTGGGAACACTCTCTGGAGGAGGAAATGGCAACCCACTCCAGCATTCTTGCCAGCAAAATCTCATAGACAGAGGAGCCTGGCAGGCTGCTGTCCATATGGTTGCAAAGAGTGGGAGAGACTGAGAATGCCTGAAAAAAAAAAAAAAATGAAAGTCAGGAAGACAAAAGGTGCACTGCTGAATGTTTTCCATTAGAGAAACAAAACTGCCCCTCTTATAATGAAGGGAATAATTATTTTCTAAAGGTTTCATGGGCTGTTAGCCATCACAAGTCAATGCTTTAATGATTCAAGGGAACAAGTCAAGACAGTTGTCTTAGACTCAGATGTTGGAGAAAACTTAAATTCAGGATTGAGATACAGTACTGGGAATTTAGACCTCTGGAAAGGAAGAGAGTTAATGGAGAATGATTAATAAACATTGAAATCTCCTGACTTATAGCTAGTATCCTGGGAATAGAGAATCAGAAGACAAAAATCATTTTTGTCCAGACCAGTGTCCACAGGGAAATCACATAGTAACAAGGGCAGGTTACTACTACAAGGCTTAGTAACAAGAGGGAAATGAACCTACTTAGCAGACAGAGGGAGCAGTAAATATCTCCTTTGAAACATCCCTGAGTTTGTACAACCTTGACATGGACTAGACCTGGTTGTTCCTTTTGGAGTCCTAAGTCTGACTAAAGGACCAAGACTTGAATCCTATATGCTCTGTCATCTGGGGACAGAGCTGCAGTCTCCATCATCAACCATCCAGGAAGGGATTCAGATTTCCACGAGGAGACCTTCCTCTGGGTTCCCATGCAAGAGATTTCAAGAACCCAAAAGACACTGCAGGAAAAGGTCAGAGAGAATGTTCACTAGCGGTCACCTGAGAACCATTTCAGCCTAACCCAGAGCCCAGAGATCACTATGGTTGGTTGCTTGCTTGATTTAATATCAATTCATTTTTAGGATGCTAGAAAGAGAAGTGAACGTTCAACTCAGTATGGCAATATTCAGTGATGCTAATTAAATGATATAAATGTAAGCCCAAATAGAAGAGGGGTGAGAAGCATAAAGTGCTTCCAGTAGAAGTAAAACAAATGTCCAATATCATATTCATTTACTGGAGTAGAGAAACTGGGTATTAGCAATGGATGGATATAAGACATAGTGAAGGCATTTCTTTTTAATCTGTTTTTAATTGGAGGATAATTGCTTTACAATATTGTATTGGTTTCAGCCATACATCAAAATGAATCGGTCAGAGGTATACATATGTCTCCTCCCTCTTGAACCTCCCTCCCACCTCCCCCATCCCACACCTCTAGGTTGTCACAGAGTACTGGTTTGAGCTTCCTGCATCATACAGCAAATTCCCACTTTCTCTATCTTATTTTACATGTGGCATTTCTTTCTAATTTTTATGACAGGACATATTTGATCATGTTTTAGTGTTGATTAGAAAGGTCCACACTAAGGAATGATTGCAAATATATCCTTGAAACAGCAGTTGCCAAAGACATAAACTTTGCAGTTTTCTTCTGTGAAAGAAATGGAAAAAATATTTATGATGTGCAAAGGGGTATACTAATGAACTCAGTTTCCAATTATTTCATTACCTCTGAGGATGAATATATATGTGGATTTGTTAGCCCTTTATCTCTTATCAGCACGAATCTTCCAATTTTGTGTAATAGGATCTGTGAGCTTTTATTCCTATGTTCTGGCGCAGTCTCTCAAACAAAGAATTGGAGTTTTTCACAAATTGGCTGTTTTAGTTGCTTTATGTGACTATAATTACACTTGAGAGGGACTGTGAGTGTATGTAAATTTTGTGTAGTCACATCTACCATCAGTCATATTGTGTTCTCTCCATTGTGCTTCAATTTTAATTTTTTCCCTAAAGAACTGGGCCAGCATATCACTACTCTTCACCTGCAAATCATTGTTTTAAACAAAATGAGTAGTGAAAATTCTACTGCTGCTGCTGCTGCTAAGTCACTTCAGTCGTGTCCGACTCTGTGTGACCCCAGAGATGGCAGCCCACCAGGCACCCCCGTTCCTGGGATTCTCCAGGCAAGAACATTGGAGTGGGTTGCCATTTCCTTCTCCAGTGCATTAAAGGGAAAAGAGAAGGGGAAGTCACTCAGTTGTGTCCAACTCTTTGCAACCACATGGACTGCAGCCTACCAGACTCCTCCGCCCATGAGATTTCCCAGTCAAAAGTACTGGAGTGGGGTGCCACTGCCTTCTCCACTAGTTAGTGCTAATAAATCACCCTTTATAAGTTCCCAGCAAATTTTACATATAATTATCCCTTCATGCTCTTTCTGACATTTTGTGATTATTGTGTTTTGTGTGTACTAGTTGCTCAGTCATGTCCAACTCTTTGTGACCTCATGGCGCCTCTGTTCATGGAATTCTCTGGGCAAGGATACTGGAGTGGTTGCCATTCCCTTATCCAGGGTATCTTGCCAACCCAGGGATCGAACTCAGGTCTCCTGCATTTGTGATTAGATCTGTATCTAAATGTTACCTCACATTCAGCCATCATGAGGAAAACATCCTTTTTTACCATTTGACCAAAGATCACTTATATCTTCCTTAAGCATGCTGAAAGCCACAAATCTCCATAAACATGAAATTGCAACTGGGATACTGCTTTCTCCCTTCATTTTATTTTTAATTAATTTTAATTGCTTTACAATGTTGTGTTAATTGCTTTACAATGTTGTGTTAGTTTCTATTGTACAGCAAAATGAATCAGCCATACATATACATATATACCCTCCTTTTCGTAATTCTTTCCACTCAAGTCTCCACAGGGCATGAAGTAGAGTTCCCTATGCTATACAATAGGTTTTCATTAGTTATCTATTTTATACATAGTATCAAAAGTGTACATATGTCAATCTCAACCTCCCAATTCCTCTCACCTCCTCTTATCCCCTTGGTATTTTTGGCTCCAAAATCACTGCAGATGGTGATTGCAGCCATGAAATTAAAAGACGCTTATTCCTTGGAAGGAAAGTTACGACCAACCTAGATAGCATATTCAAAAGCAGAGACATTACTTTGCCAACAAAGGTCCGTCTAGTCAAGGCTATCTATGGTTTTTCCAGTAGTCATGTATGGATGTGAGAGTTGGACTGTGGAGAAAGCTGAGCACTGAAGAATTGATGCTTTTGAACTGTAGTGTTGGAGAATGCTGGGGGCCAGCGTGAGGAATCCCACCCGTTATAAGGTCATGCAGAAGGAAGCCTGACAAAACGCAAGGATGTGATCGGCTTCAGGGCTTCCCCCTGGAATTTCCTGAGCATCCACCCCCCAAGACCAGAATCTGCCTGCTTTACTGTGTTATCCTTTCCACCTACTCTTCTGTCATTAACAGCGGGCTGTCTCCCCACCACCTTTTTCTGGAAAAAATTAGAGCTTTTAGATAATATTTCAATCCAAAAACCCCTCTGATGGCTTTCTAGCCTGCCTGCAGGACTCATACAGCTGCGCATGTGATTGTTTGAGGCCTCCTGACCGCAGGAGGCACAGGAAGCTTAAAACATCCTAGGAATGTAGGGGCTTCCGAGGAGTCAAAATCACTAGAATAGGACTGATTAAAGGTTTCATTTGTTGAGCCAATACTTGCTGCCAAATTTTCATATCCTTTATTTTTAGATATAGTTGGTATATAGAAAAACAAGTAGTAGACCTGGTATTAGCAACATTAGATCTTTGAGTTAAGTACCTTCTTTGTTATAACCCACTGCGCCTTTGTTCTATAGAGATGTAACTTTAGTGCTTTAAGGAGATGCAGATTAAAGAAAAACACTTCAGGGGAAACGAAATTAATATTCATTAAGGAAGAGAGCCAAAAAGTGTTAGCAAGCCTCTCCCCCAGAAGATAATGTAAATCACCTGAGACCTTTTGTATACAAAAAGATATACAGAAAGAGTCTGGGCTGCTAACGCTACATAATTTTGTATTATCCATTGATCTCTACGTATAATCAAAAGTATAAAAGGCCTTGAAGGACAGTAGAGGGGGAGCCAATCGCTGGACAGGTTTCCCACGTGTCTCCTCTTTACTCTAATTTCAGGCTGAATTCCCATCTGGAGCGGGGCGGCTCACCAAGTCTACTTACTTGTCCTGGCTTTTAAGACCCGTGTGAAAGGGAGCCTAAGGCGGGGCACCCTTCGATATTCAAGTGGGCGCCGGTGGCCCAACGTAGATGATGCAAGCTCCTTGTCTGGAACTTTATTGGCCTTCCCCATAAGCCAAGTTATTCAGCCTCCTTTCTCCACTTAATTTTCCTACTACACTATTTCTTCCTAATCTAATCTTATATTAATAAATAAATAAGTTCTCCTCACCAACGCTGTCCACACTTCGAATTCCCTGGATCCACCGGGGCTGGACCCCGGCAGGAGAAGACTCTTGAGAGTCCCTTGGACTGCAAGGAGATCCAACCAGTCCATTCTGAAGGAGATCAGTCCTGGGTGTTCTTTGGAAGAACTGGTGCTAAAGCTGAAATTCCAATACTTTGGCCACCTCATGTGAAGAGTTGACTCATTGGAAAAGACTCTGATGCTGGGAGGGATGGGGGCAGGAGAAGGGGACGACAGAGGATGAGATGGCTGGATGGCATCACCAACTTGATGGACATGGGTTTTTGTGAACTCTGGGAGTTGGTGATGAACAGGGAGGCCTGGTGTGCTGCAATTCATGGGGTTGCAAAGAGTCGGACCTGACTGAGCGACTGAAATGAACTGAACTGAACTGATCCATAGATTTGTTCTCTATGTCTGCATCTCTATTTCTGCTTTTCATATGACCCAGAAATCTCACTCCTGGGCATATACCCAGAGAAAACCATAATTCAAAAATATACATGCACCCCAATGTTCATTGCAGCACTATTTACAATAGCCAGGACATGGAAGAATGTCCAACAACAGAGAAATGGATAAAGAAAAAAAGGCTGGGATTCTTTCCATGTCTGAAGGTTGTTTGTGTGTGTGGACTGCAGAGGTCATTGATGGTTGGGCAAAGATTAGAACTAGGACTAAAGTATGCCCACAGGACTTATCAGAAAGGCAATCAAAACCCAAGAAGAACAAAGAGAAGATGCCACATGTGATAATGGAGATAAAGATTTGCCAATAGGAGAATATCATATAAAACCAGTAGCTCAAATAAATATCAAATAGTCTCAGGAAAAACAATATTTGTTGCATGAGACTAAAAATGGCCAACATTCAATTCATATTCATTGTACCTTATATACATCTTTTTATAAAATGTGGGGTTTTTCCCTTTGTTCATTTTTTCTCTTCTACTGTACAATTTGTGTTTTGGATTAGAGGAGGATTATAGATACATAGATATATATACAGGCATCTTTGCTCACTGAAAAGAGCAAATAATGTGTGCTTAATACAAGGAAGAAAATGACCATACCAAAATAAAACTCAAGTTTATTGGTATCTGAGATTATTGCTAGATGCCAGTTATAAATAATTTGATCTGATTGACTTGAGTTGTAGCAACTAAGTCAAGAGTTGTATCAACTAAGTCAATCAGGGTAGTTAGAGGTGAAAAATACATGGAAGTAATATAGCTTAGGAAGCCAGGGTCTACTGTGTGTATGTGAGAGAGACTTGGTGCCTTGTGGAGTGTGAAAAGTCTTGAGATCAGGGGTGCTGAACTGACATATTCCAAGGTGACTCTTACAGAGGCCATAACTCAGTCAACAGAAGGACTTACTTAAACATACAGGGCAGTCTTGCAACAACTTCAGAAAGTACTAGAGGAACATAGTATGGATGAAAGATTCCCAAGACTTACAATTTCAGCAGCATCAGGAGGCCACCTTGGTCCTCAACATCCTCTGACACCACCAGTCCTCACTCTACCTCTTGTCCATTACCATCCCCACACTGGCTTCCTTTCTTTAAACTAGAACATCTTAAACAAGCACCAGCCAGGGCCTTTGCACTGGCTGTTCTCCCTACCAAGCACACACACACTTGATATATTCAAGGCTCCTGCTCTCTCTCAATTGAGGTCTCTGTTCAAAGTCACCCTATCTGCATGCCTTGCCTGAACACCTATAAAAAGTAGCACCCCCTCTTTACCCTTACACTTTCTTTCATTTTTTTCATAGTTTCTGTCACCATCTGACATGCTGTACTTTTTTATTTCCTATATTCTTTCTCCATGACTGGATTTTAGGAGAATTGATTTTTCAGGGCTGTATACTCTGCCAAATCCAAGAACTAAATACTGAAATTAATTTTTAACCACAAAATATAAATGTTAGCATTTCAGTAATGTGAAGATGCAAGTTAAACATGTCATTTTGCTCTTTATTTGTAGTCACCTCCAAAATATGGCACAAAGGAACTTAACAAGACCTTCAGAATTTCTTCTCCTGGGATTCTCAGAGGAACCAGAACTACAACCCCTCATATTTGGGCTTTTTCTCTCCATGTACCTGATCACTGTGTTTGGAAACCTGCTCATCATCTTGGCCATCTGCTCAGACTCCCACCTCCACACCCCCATGTACTTCTTCCTCTCCAACCTGTCTTTTGTAGACATCTGCTTCACCTCCACCACCATCCCCAAAATGCTATGGAACATCTACATCCAAAGCCAAGTTATAACCTATGAAGCCTGCATCATTCAGGTGTATTTTTTAATGCTGTTTGCAGGGTTAGATGACTTCCTCCTGACGGTAATGGCCTATGACCGCTTTGTAGCCATCTGCCACCCCCTGTACTACATGGTCATCATGAATCCAAAAGTCTGTAGAACTTTGGTTCTGGTTAGCTGGGCCATCAGTGTCCTGCATTCATTATTACAAACCTTAATGGTGTTGAGACTATCCTTCTGTGGAGAGTTGGAAATCCCTCACTATTTCTGTGAACTCAATCAGATGGTCCAACTTGCCTGTTCTGACAGCTTTCCCAATGACCTGGTGATATACATCACAGCTGTGCTGCTAGCTGGTGGTCCCCTCACTGGAATATTTTACTCTTACACTAAGATAGCATCTTCCATCCACAGAATCTCATCTGCTCAGGGAAAGTATAAAGCTTTTTCCACCTGTGTATCTCACCTCTCAGTTGTCTCCTTATTTTATTGTACAAGCCTAGGAGTGTACATTAGCTCTGCTGCTACCCACAGCTCCCAGTCAAGTGCAACAGCATCAATGATGTACACTGTGGTCACACCCATGCTGAATCCTTTCATTTATAGTCTAAGGAATAGAGACATAAAGAGGGCTCTGAAGGCATTTTTCAGAATGGCAGCTGCAAAAAGGACACTTGTCCTGAGATAAAGAAAGTCATATAATTGAAGGATTCAGAGATCCAGTGCTCTAAATTGTAAATCTTTGATCAGATTCTTTGATCTGGCTGTGAAAGTAGAACTTACTCCTTCTATTTATTTCCTGGAATTTCCATTTCTTTTATTTCAACATGTCCATACAGTTTATGTCACTCACTTTACTGAAGTGTGTGCTCACTCTCTCTTTCATATACAAGAGTTTTTCTGTTTTTATCATTTTCTCACTTTCTCAGATTTATTCTCAACCTTGGGAAATTCCATTATCCTATGAAGAGATGTGTTTCTTAAGAACAATTTGTTCTCAAATAAAATATAAAGTGTCTTGCATATGTTGTCGCATGTGTGCGTCCTCTACAAGTGGTTGTGCTTTTGTGTACTTTACAGTACAGTGTTGTATAGGGTACAGTAACTCTCTTTATTTCAATCCCAGGATGTCCAGAAGCAAGCATAAAGGTAGTGGTGATGTTGTTGGTGCTGCTAAGAAGCATCAAGTAAAAATGATGGAAACAAAAATGAAAATAACTAAGAGACTGGAGCGAGGAATTGAAGGAATTGGAAGACCAGAGAAATGACTAAGACAAGAGGACGAAGATGTAACTGAAGAACTGGAGAGAACCACGACACAGAAAATAGCAAGATTTTCTTTATTTGTGAGGGCACTTGATGCAAAGAGTCAACTCATTGGAAAAGACTCTGATGCTAGGAAAGATAGAGGGCAGGAGGAGAAGGGGCGACAGGATGAGACGGTTGGATGAAACCACCCACTCAATGGACATGAGTCTGAGTAAACTCTGGGAGATGGTGATGGACAGAAAAGCCTGTCCAAGAGGAAGGGAATACATTTTTGCTGCTGCTAAGTCACTTCAGTTGTGTCCAACCATGTGCGACCCCATAGACGGCAGCCCACCAGGCTCCCCTGTCCCTGGAATTCTCCAGTGAAGAACACTGGAGTGGGTTGCCATTTCCTTCTCCAATGCATGAAAGTGAAAAGTGAATGTGAAGCCACTACATGTATACATGTAGCTAATTTACTTCGTCATACAGCAGAAACTGAGCTTTTCTTGTGGCTCAGATGAGCCACCTGGTAAAGAATCCACCTGCAATGCAGAAGACCTGGGTTCAATCCCTGAGTTGGGAAAACCCCCTGGAGAAAGGAAAGGCTACCCACTCATGTATTCTGGCCTGGGGAATTCCACGAACCCTCCAGGGAGTCTCACAGAGTCGGACATGACTGAGTGACTGAACAACAAGAACAAATTTGTTTTTGAGGTGCAGGACCTGAATGTAGAATGGTACACGAAGGTTGTGGCAGCCATTCAGAATGCAATCCAGTGCTGCTGTGTCATCTCTGATGGGAGAAAAAGCTACACCAAGACATCAGCAGATTGTTTTTTCAAGTGCTCAGTTGCTCAGCTGTGTCCAACTCTTTGTGATCCCAAGGACTATAGTCACCAGGCTCCTCTGTCCATGGAAGTCTCCAAGCAAGAATACTGGAATGGGTTGCCATGCCCTTCAGAAGCTCTTCCAAAGCCAGGGATCAAACCCAGGTCTGCTGCATTGCAGGTAGATTTTTTACCATCTGAACCACCAGAGAAGGCAGAGATTACTGGAGTGGGTAACCTATCCTTTCTTCTGGGGAACTTTCTGACCCAAGAACTGAACCAGAGTCTCCTGCATTGCAGGCAGATTCTTTACCAACTGAGCTACCAGAGTAGCCTGGGAACTACAAGGGAAGTTTTTTTCAAGACGGTAAATCAAATGAATCCAGCAAGGAATCAGAACCTGTGCCATCAGCATCAGGTATGAGTGAAATTTAAGCTTCCATCTCCTACTGCTAATGATCTTTCAGCTCTACCATCTCCCATCTTCTCTGCTTCCTCCAGTTAATAATTCTTCTTGTCTGTTCACTCAACGCCAACGCCTATATGCTAGCTGCTGTACTCTACTACTGTACTTCTCAAGGCACTATACAGTAAGATTAAGATGATTTCCTTTATGTTTTGTACTTGTTTTTCATGTGTTATTTATGCAAAAAGTAGTATGAACCTATCATAGTGATGGTGGTGGTTTAGTCACTCAGTTGTGTTTGACTCTTTGTGACTCCATCAGCTGTGGCTCTTCTGTCCATGGGATTTCCCAGGCAAGAATACTGGAATGGGTTGCCATTTCTCCAGAGAAACTGATTCTAGTATAGTACTATGTAATTGATTGTGTTCGTTGGGTATGCTAATTGTGTTGGACTTCTGAACAAACTGGACTTATGAACACACTCTTGGAAAGGAACTCATTCATATCTAGGAAACTTACTGTATTATATTCCTGTTTCCCCTTGAAAATTTCCAGTGCTCCCCACTCATGAATCTTTCCATAGCTCTAAATTAAACACCTCACTCTTTTCTAAAGTTAGCCATAATAAAAAAAAAATCAACGAATGTACATTTGAATATCATCCATTATAAGTCCTCATTATGATCAGAAATCTCTTCAATGATTATGATCAAAGGGCAACTGACAAGAGAGGTTGAATTCCTGCCTAGTCTGTAATTCAGACTCACCAATTTTTCTCCCCAAGAATTTATTTTATTCCAATCTCCCCTGGTTTCCTGAAAAGTAACCTCAATGAAATCACATTTTAATACAGTTTTTTGAAGTAAACTTGAAAAACAGAATAATCATGAATGCTGTCTTAAATATTGGTGCAAATGCCAGAAATAAGAAATAGCAGATGTTTACAATTCAGATTTGTTTACTTTGATTGTTGTATCAATAAGCTCTCCAGTAAGTTGTCTCCTCATGGTGAATGGCTTTCTGTGCTTTGCAAAAGCTTTCAAGTCTAATTAGGTCACATTTTTTTATTTTTCGTTTTTATTTCCTTTGCTTTAGGAGACAGATCCAAAAAAATAGTGCTATGATTTAGGTCAAGACTGTTCTACCTATGCTTTCTTCTATGATTTTTATGGTTTCCAGTCTTACCTTTAAGTCTTTAATCCATTTGTGTTTATTTTTGTATATGGTGTGAGAAATATTTTAATCTAATTCTTTACATGTAGCTGTCCAATTTTCCCAGGACCACTTGATGAAAGACTCTTTTTTTTTTTAATATCCTTACCTACTTTGTCATAGGCTAATTGACCATAAGTGTGTGGTTTATTTCTCAGCTCCCTATTCTGTTCCATTAATTGTATGTGACTGTACCATGCCATTTTGATGGCTGTAGCTTTGCAGTATAGTCTGAAGTTTAGGAGAATGATAAACCAAATTTCATTGTCATGGAGATTTTTTTTGGTTGGTTGGTTGGTTGGTTGGTTGGTTGGCTTTGTTTTGCAATTGCTTTGACTATTCAGATTCTTTTGTGGTTCCATATGAATTTTAGCCATGTATGTGTTTTAGTCCCTCAGTTGTGTCCAACTCTTTGCCACCCCATGGACTGTAACCCACCAAGGCTCCTCTGTCCATGGGGTTCTCCAGGCAAGAATACTGGAGTGGGTTGCCATTTCCTTCTCCAAAGGATTTTCCCAACCAAGGGATCAAACATGGGTCTCCTGCATTACAGGCCAATTCTTTATCACCTGAGTCACCAGGGAAGCCTTGAATTTTATGAATATTTATTATATTTCTGTGGAAAATGTCATAAGTATTTGGAAGTATTAGGAGTGGATACTAGAAGTAGAGAGAGTGGGCATCCTTGTCTTGTTCCTGAATTTAGAGGAAAGACTCTTAGATTTTCACTGTAGAATATGAGGTTGGCAGTGTTTAGATCATAAATGCAATTTTGTTGAGATATGTTCCCTCTATACCCACTTCAGATATGCAGATGACACCACCCTTATGACAGAAAGTGAAGAAGAACTAAAGAGCCTCTTGATGAAAGTGAAAGAAGAGAGTGAAAAAGTTGGTGTAAAGCTCAACATTCAGAAAACTAAGATCATGGCATCTGGTCCCATCAATTCATGGCAAATAGATAGGGAAACAGTGGCTGACTTTATTTTTCTGGGCTCCAAAATCACTACAGATGGTGATTGCAGCCATGAAATTAAAAGAGGCTTACTCCTTGGAAGGAAAGTTATGACCAACCTAGACAGCATATTGAAAAGCAGAGACAATACTTTGTCAACAAAGTCCATCTAGCCAAGGCTATGATTTTTCCAGTGGTCATGTATGAATGTGAGAGTTGGACTATAAAGAAAGCTGAGCACAGAAGAATTGATGCTTTTGAACTGTGGTGTTGTAGAAGACTCTTGAGAGTCCCTTGGACTGCAAGGAGATCCAACCAGTCCATTCTAAAGGAGATCAGTCCTGGGTGTTCATTGGTAGGACTGATGCTGAAGCTGAAACTCCAATACTTTGGCCACCTGATGCATACAGCTGACTCATTTGAAAAGACCTTGATCCTGGGAAAGATTGAGGACAGGAGGAGAAGGGAATGACAGAGGATGGCATCACCGACTCAATGGACATGGGTTTGGGTGAACTCCGGTAGCTGGTGTTGGACTGGGAGGCCTGGCATGCTGCAATTCATGGGGTCGCAGAGTCGGACACGACTGAGCAACTGAACTGAACTGATACCCACTTTGATGAGGATTGTTACCATGAATAGATGTTGAATTTTATCACTTTTTTTTTATATACATCTACTTTTTAAGAATATTTACTGTGATATAATTGATTTACAGACTTCCCTCGTGGCTCAGACGGTAAAGCGTCTGTCTACAATGCAGGAGACCCAGGTTTGATCCTTGGGTTGGGAAGATCCCCTGGAGAAGGAAATGGCAATCCACTCCAGTACTATTGCCTGGAAAATCCCGTGGACAGAGGAGCCTGGTAAGCTACAGTCCGTGGGGTGGCAAAGAGTTGGACACAGCTGAGTGACTTCACTTAATTGATTTACAACACTGTGTTAGTTTCAGGGGTAAGGAGAAGTGAATCCGTTACACATGTATGCATATACACTCTTTCTAGCTTTTCTCTCATGTAAACGATTACAGAGTATTGAATAGAGTTCCTTGTGCTATTCAGTAGGTGCTTATTAGTTATCTATTTTAAACATGTGTGTGTGTTACTCTCTCAGTTGTGTACAACTCTTTGTTACCCTAATACTGTAGCCCACCAGGCTCCTCTGTCCATGGGATTCTCCAGACAAGAATACTGGAGTGGGTTGCCATTTCCTTCTCCAGTTTTAAATATAGTTGTGTATATATGTCACATGTAGATTATTTTTTATGTGTTTGTGGGCAAGGTGGGGTCCACATCCTCTTACTCTGCCATCTTAATCTCCTCCTCCAAGATTTCATCATTATATAACTGAGTAGCATTACATTTTACATACATATGTGCCTTCTTCTTTATCCATTCATCCATTGATGAATGGCACTTAGAGCACTTAGGTTGTTTCCATATTTGGCTATCAAAGATAATGTTGTGATGGATTTAGGGGCACATATATCTTTTCCAATTTGTGATTTCATATTTTTAGGATAAATAATCAAATTGGAATAGCTGGATCATAACGTAATTTTATGCTTAATTTTTTGAGCAGTCTCCCTACTCTTTTCCATAGTAGCTGCATCAATTTACAGTCCCATCAAGAGCATGGATATAAATGGAGAATAAATTTATAAGAAAGAAGTAACCCACTACAGTATTCTTGCCTTGGAAAGCCCATGAACAGAGGAGCCTGACAGGCTACAGTCCATGGGGTTGCAAAGTGTCAGAAATGACTTAGCAACTAAACAACAATAATACCTTTTAATTTGTTGAGTACCTTTCAATGTCTTGATTATATACATATATATAATCGTATCTTCTTTGAATATATCAATTCAAACTTTTTCAGAAGTATATTATTTGATGTGATTCATGGGTCCTTGCATTAAAAAAATAGAACTGGTTATGCATATGAAATGAATTCATACACTTCTCATTCAAAAGTTCAGGTGAAGACAATTTGGTGTGCAGAAAATGTAAACCTATATACTCTGTATCCTAGACACAGAGTATGGGCAGGAAAAGTAGAGATATAGGGAATTAGCTGTTGGGGGGATGTAAAGCAATGTAGGATGTTTTTCTAAGGAGAAGCATATTTGACTATGATGAATGAGACCCAGACCTAGAATGCTGGCAAACATTTCCCTGCAACAGCTCTTGATGAGGCATACATTTCAGTGTCTCCTCCCTCTTAATATTCAAATAAAAAAAATTTATTACATCAAAGTTATACATCAAAGAGCTTAACCTGCAATTATTTCATTACCTATAAGATTAAATATATGATTAGAATTGTTCGGTTCAATTCTGTTCTCTTCAATTCAGTCATTCAATCATGTCCAACTCTGTGACCCCGTGGACTGCAGCACACCAGGCTTCCCTGTCTTTCATCAGCTCCCAGAGCTTGCTCAAACTCATGTCCATCTAGTCAGTGATACCGTCCAACAATCTTATCCTCTATAATCCCCTTTTCCTCCTGCCTTCAATCTTTCCTAGCATCAGAGTCTTTTCCAATGAGTCAGTTCTTTGCATCAAGTGGCCAAAGTATTGGAGCTTCAGCTTCAGCATCAGTCCTTCCAATGAATATTAAGGACTGATTTCCTTTAGGATTGGCTGGTTTGATCCGGTAGAATCATTAGCCCATTACATCCTCCTTTTAAACCTGACTGTTCAAGTCCTTTGCCTTCATATAGGAAATTCAACAAGTTTTTGTTCCTGGTTTTTTTTTTTTTAATATATGCTTTCAAACTAGAAATTGGATTTTTATGATCAAGATTGCTGTTCACCCTTAGATATGTCATGTATGTATACAAGTATTTGTGTAGAACTTCTGAGAATTTAATTTTGTGTGGTAAAACCTGCATCAGTCATCTTATGCTCTCTCCAATTTTTTTAACTGATGGAATTGAGCCATCACTTAAATATTCTTCACTTGCAAATCCTTGCCTTAAGCAAAAATGAAAAGGGATGTTCTTCTTCATATGTGGTACAGATAAATCACACTTTTGCATATTTTAAACTACTTTCCACATCTCTTACTCCTTATGGTCCTTTCGTTCTAGACCTATTCTAAAAGTTGCATCATGTTCAGCCTTCATTTGAAAACTTCTATTCTCTACATTTGAATAAATATCACCCTTATCTTCCATATGCATATTGGAATCCATATGTTTCTAAGTAAGAGGAAATTCTAACTTAGTGCTTCCATCTCATAACAACTTGCTGTCATATTATCTATTTCAATGTCTTGTTATAAAAAATTGAATTGTTGATATTAAGTTATAATTATCATAACCTTTTCTTTAGACTTTGGTTTTGGATTTTCCATTAATTGTCTCTCATATGGCTTTATTAATATTGAATTTCACAAAGTGCAGAAGGTAAGAAAACATGGATGAAGAACCCCTTGTGACTTGAAGTTTCAGCAGCAGGAGGGAGAACACCTTGTTCCTCAACATTCTCTGATTCCTTCTCTCCTCACTCTCCCTCCTGCTCATGTCCCTCACCAGACTGGCTTCCTTTTCTGGACTGGAACATCTTAAACAAGCACCTTCTTCAGAACCTTCAAATTAGCTGCTCCCTTGCCAAGATGCACTGCCCCAGGTATGCTCATGGCCCTAGTTCTGTCATCCTTGAGGTCTCTGTTCTAATAGCACCTTGTTCATAGGTCTTACTTAAACATACATGAAAAATCATACTCCCTTTTGACTCTCTACATCATACCTCCTTTCTTTTTCTTCATACCACCCGCCACCAGCTGCCATGCTACATAATTTTTGCTGGCTTATATTCTTGGACTATAAAGAAAGCTGACCACTGAAGAATTGATGCTTTTAAACTGTGGTGTTGGAGAAGACTCTTGAGAGTCCCTTGGACTGCAAGGAGATCCAACCAGTCCATCCTAAAGGAAATCAGTCCTATATTCATTGGAAGGACTGATGCTGAAGCTGAAGCTCCAATACTTTGGCCACCTGATTCAAAGAACTGATTCACTGGAAAAGACCCTGATGCTGGGAAAGACTGAAGGCAGGAGAAGAGGACAAGAGAGGATACGATGGTTAGATGGCATCACCGACTCGATGGACATGAGTTTGAGCAAGCTCTAGGAGCTGGTGATGGACAGGGAAGCCTGGTGTGCTGCAGTCCATGGGGGTCACAAGGAGTCAGACATGACTGAGTGACTAAACTAACTAATTACATAGAATGGAGTTTTTTAATATTAAGTTATTGAGTCCCTATATAGTACTAAAATCCATACGACTCTTATAACAAACATTTTCTAATGAGGGGCTTCCTGGCAGCTCTTAGCTGATGCTGTAAGTATGAAGCTCCTAACTGTTTTGGCAAAACTGTCATAAATCCAAGCACAACACTCTCCAAGGTTTTATATTAAGGAATAAATTTATCCCACTTTTGAAGATGGGAATGCTAATTTTCTCTAGATATGAAGGGCTGTGGCTCACCAGGAGTGATGTTGGTGCCTTGATTAGGGATCTAATCAAGACAGAATCCTCAAGCTTAGACTCTGGAGAAAATTTGAACTCAGATACAGGGTGAGGTGTTGAGACCTTAAGGCTTATTCCTCTGGAAGACTGATGAATTTATTAAAGAAATAGTAAACACTGAATACTGAATTCATCTGGCTTGTAACATTGTATCCCAGATACAGAGTATGAGCAGGAAACTTTTTCTATCCGACCAGACCACTCTCCCACAGGGAAATCAATTATTAGAAGTGGTAGTTACAAAAGGGAAACATGCTAACTAGCAGACATAAGGAGCCATAAATATTTCCTGTGCTGTAGTCCCTCTGCCTGCACAACCTTGGACTAGATTGGGGCATGGTTGGTGCTTGCAGAGTCAGAACGCTAGCTGAGGGACCGATACCTGACTCCACAATCTAGTCTGTAGACAGAGTCTCTGTCTCCATCAAGATGAGTTGGGCCATGTATGTTGAGATCTTCCTGTCAGAAACTCCACCCAGGTGAGTTCAAGAGCCCAGTAGATACTACAAGAGACAGTCAGATGGAATGACAGCCATGAATATTGACCTGAATTCGCCTGAGCACCAATATAGACTAAACACAGAGTCATGATCACTGCAGTTGTTTGTTGTTTTGACTGATAAATTAATGGATTATTTCACTACGCATAGAAGTGAATACTGAACAGTCCAGGGGTCAACATTGACCATTAAATGACGGACATGGAAGCCCAATAAGAATAGGGAATGAGAGGTACAAAGTGCTTTCAGTAGAAGTGGGGCATAAGTACAAGGACCTTTGTAATTAACTGAAATACAGATATATGTTACTAGCTATGGGGGGATGTACAGTGAAGTAGGATATTTTTCAAAGAAGTATATTTCACTATAATGAGTAAGATCCAGAACAAAGAATACTGGCAAACAATTTCTTGCAACAGCAGTTCAAGAGACGTATTTCACGGTATTTCCAGCCTCTTAATATTAAAATTAAAAAAATTTTATTATGTGAAAATGGGTATGCCAACGAGTTTACTCTGCAATTGTTCATTGCCTATAAGATTAAATAAATGTTAAAGATTAAATAAATATTAACTAAGATTAAATTAAATAAATTCACCAGCCCATTACTTCCTCATTTTAAAATTGACCCATTCAAGTCCTTTGCTTTCCTATGGGAAGTTCAGCATGTTTTTGCTCCTGTTTGTTTATTATATGCTTTCAAATTAGAAACTAGATTTTTATCATTAAGATTGCTGTTACCACTTAAATATGTCATGTATGCATATAACTATTTGTGCAGAATGTGTGAGAATTTAAAATTTTTATGTGAAAAATCTGAGCCAGGCATCTTAAGTACTCTCCATTGTTCTGTTTTTTTTAATTTAACGAATTTAATGACCACTTCAATATGCTTCACTTGCAAATCCTTGCCTTAAACAGAAATGAAAATGGATGTTCTTATCCATATTTAGTGCAAATAAGATACATTTTTGCATATTTCCAACTATTTTCCACATCCCTTACTGTCTTTTTGTTCTAAATCTATCACTAAAAATTGCATTGTAGTCAGCCTCCATCTGATAGGCTCTTTTCTTTACATTTGAATAAGTATCACCCTTATCTTCCATACGCATATTGGAATCCATGTATTTTCATATAAAAGAAAATTATGACTTGAATGGTGTTTCTGTCTCATACTATAAAACTTGCTGTCATCTTATTTCTTTCAATGCCTTTCATAATAAAAAAATTGAATTAGGGATATTATTAAAATATTATGACTCAGAGGGCAAGATGGTTGGATGGCATCATCAACTCAATTGCTCAACTGAGTCTGAGCAAACTCCCTGAGATAGTGAAGGACAGGGAATCCTGCTGTGCTGCAGTTCATGGGGTTGCAAAAAATGGGACACGATGTAGTGAAAGTTTATTGCTGAGTCATGAAAGACCCTGGGATTCTTGGCCTCAGGAGGAAAGGAATTAGATCCAGGGCCAGTGAAGAGGCTTCAGAGCTTTTGTGTAATAAAGTTTTATTAAAGTATAAAAGAGATAGAGAGAGCTTCTGACATAGACATCAGAAGCAGGCAGAAAGAGTGCCCCCTTGCTAGCTTTTAGCAAGAAGTTATATGCCTATTAGCAGGCTGCTAAGAGGAAATGTCTCAAAACTCAGAGAGTGGCACCAGGCCCCTCACCCACAATATGCATTTTGAGATAACATCTGCACAAGGTGAGTTATCCCAGGCCATAAAACAATTGACATGAATCTTGAAGAGAGGCAGATTCCCAAGCAAATACATAGTCTCACTAACATAGCTTAAGAGAACATTTCCAAAAGAAAAACGCATTGGTTAGCTCAAGGTTTGAAAAAAGTTTAGTACAGGTGGAATCAGGTGTTGTCATGGCAACACAAAATTTTAAAAGAAACCGCCTTTTAATTTTGTATAGAGAAGGGGGAAAAGGTCTGACACTTGTAGTTTGTTTCCTCCTGCCACTTCAGTTCAGTTCAGTCGCTCAGTCGTGTCCAACTCTTTGCGACCCCATGAATCGCAGCACACCAGGCCTCCCTGTCCATCACCAACTCCCAGAGTTCACTCAGACTCACGTTCATCGAGTTGGTGATGCCATCCAGCCATCTCATCCTCTGTCATCCCCTTCTCCTCCTGCCCCCAATCCCTCCCAGCATCAGAGTCTTTTCCAATGAGTCAGCTCTTTGCATGAGGTGGCCAAAGTACTGGGCCTTAAGAGAGAGATTAAAAAATGGCTGGCACTTGCAGCCTATTTCTTCCATTTGGAGACCCTTAGCCTTCCTGCCCAGAGAAAGCAATGGCAACCCACTCCAGTACTCTTGCCTGGCAAATCCCATGGGTGGAGGAGCCTGGTGGGCTGCAGTCCATGGGGTCGCTAGGAGTCGGACATGACTGAGCAACTTCACTTTCACTTTTCACTCTCATACATTGGAGAAGGAAACGGCAACCCACACCAGTGTTCTTGCCTGGAGAATCCCAGGGACAGGGGAGCCTGATGGGCTGCTGTCTGTGGGGTCGCACAGAGTCGGACACGACTGAAGCAACTTAGCAGCAGCAGCAGCAGCCTTCCTGCCTTGTTATCCTCTCAGTAGCGACTGAACAAAACGACTATAAACTTTCATTTGGAATTTGGTTTTGCATTTTCCTTCAATTCTCTCATATGGCTTTTTCTAACAGTGAATTCCTTAAAACATAGACGATACATAACATGGATGAAGAACTCCTTTGTGACTTGATGTTTCAGTGGCAGGATGGAGAACACCTTGTTCCTCAACATCTTCTGACACCATTTCTCCTCCCTCTCCCTCCTGCTCATGTCCCTCACCAGACTGGCTTTCTTTTTTGGACTGGAACATCTTAAACAAGCACCTTCTTCAGGGCCTTCAAATTAACACTGCTCCAGGTATGCTCATGGCCCTAGTTCTGTCATCCTTGAGGTCTCTGTTCAAATAGCACCTTGTTCACGGGTCTTGCCTAAACAGACATGAAAAATCACACTCCTTTTTGACTCTCTACATTATACCTCCTTCCTTTTCCTACATAACACCTGTCACCATCTGATATGCTATGTAGTTTTTGCTGGCTTATATTCTGTCTCCAAAATGGGATCTTAGGAGCTTTTGTTTTCAGCAAACTACATTCCTTGCATAGACAGTACTTGGGACATTGTCACTATTCAGCTTATATTTTTCAGATGCATGAAATAATTTCTCACTAAAACTCTGAATATGTGACATCTTGGGGAAAACACTGACTCTTAGACAAGTCTGCTAATTGGAGATGACACAGGAGTTTACCTAGTGAAGTGTGAAAGTCTCTCAGTCGTGTCCAACTCTTTGAGACCCCATGGACTGTATAGTCCATGGAATTCTCCAGGCCAGAATACTGGAGTGGGTAGCCTTTCCCTTCTCCAGGGGTTCTTCCAAACCCAGAGATCAAACCCAGGTCTCCCGCATTGCAGGCAGATTCTTTACAAGCTGAGCCACAAGGAAAGCCCAAGAATACTGAAGTGGGTAGCTTACCTAAAGTACACAAAATCTGTGAACAAAATATTGACATTAATATCTTTATGGGAAAATATAAAAGATAGCAATTCAATCATGTGAGTAATGCCCATCTGTGTGAAAATAGTCATGTAATTTTCCCCTTTCCTGGTAGTCTAACCACCAAATGGAACCAAAGAACCTAACGGGGGTTTCAGAATTTCACCTTCTGGGATTTTCAGAGGAACCAGAACTTCAGTCTCTCATATTTGGACTTTTCCTCTCCATGTACCTGATCACTGTGTTTGGAAACCTGCTCATCATCCTGGCTGTCAGCTCAGACTCCCACCTCCACACGCCCATGTACTTCTTCCTCTCCAACCTGTCTTTTGTAGACATCTGCTTCACCTCCACCACCATCCCAAAGATGCTGTGGAACATCCAGACCCAGAGCAAAGTCATAACATTTGAAGGCTGCATCACCCAGGTGTATTTTTTCACACTCTTTGTAGTGCTGGACATTGTACTGCTGACTGTGATGGCCTATGACCGCTTTGTGGCCATCTGCCACCCCCTGCACTACACGGCCATCATGAACCCCCAGCGCTATGGACTGCTGGTGCTGGTGTCCTGGATCATCAGTGTCCTTCATTCCTTGTTAGAAAGCTTAATGGTGTTGAGACTGTCCTTCTGTACAGTCTTAGAAATCCCCCACTTTTTCTGTGAACTCAATCAGATGATACAACTTGCTAGTTCTGACCCCTTTCTCAATAACATACTGATATATTTTGCAGCTGTCCTATTGGCTGGTGGTCCCCTCTCTGGTATCCTTTACTCATATTATAAGATACTTTCCTCCATACGTAAAATCTCATCAGCTCAGGGCAAGTATAAAGCATTTTCCACCTGTGCATCTCACCTCTCCGTTGTCTCCTTATTTTATTGTACAGGTTTAGGAGTATACCTTAGCCCTGCTGGTACCCACAGCTTACACGCAAGTGCAACAGCCTCGGTGATGTACACCGTGGTCACACCCATGTTGAATCCCTTTATCTATAGTCTGAGAAATAAAGACTTAAAGAGGGGTCTGAAAATACTCTTTGAAGAGGTAGCTCTAAAACGTCATTTTGCTTTTGGGCTTAAGAAGTGCCCATGATAGCAGAGCTCAAAGCCTGTGCCAAACATTGCCAGTCTTTGATCATATTGTGAAAGTAGAACATTGCCTCTTTTATTTTCCTTGGAATTTCTATTGTGATTTTGACTTCATACAATGTGTGCCATATACTTGTATGTTTTGTAATATCTCTGATATGCATGATTTTTCCCTTTTTCATTTTCATACTCTCACAATTGCATTTCCAATCTTGGATGTGAAATATTTGAAAATACCCATTTATCTCGAGTCTACATGGATCTCTTAAGAATTATTTCCTCTAAAATAAACTATGTCATATTGAGTATTTTTTATTTTGTTTGACTAAAAGAAATAATCATGAGCTGCACCATTCCCATAAGTGGGGAGAAAACTTCTTGGCAATCAAAACTATTTATAAGTTTACAACAGATGAAAATCTGAGACCATCATTTCTAACTTTTGCAAAAATCATTCTTTACATATCACTACATTAATTGCTCTTTTTGATAATCCAAATTTAACAGACTGGTTGTTATCACTGATCAAGGGTATTTTCTACTCATTGGGCTCTTACTTTCTGTACAGGCTTGAGTCTACTCTGTCTACCATAGTCACTAGCAATATCTGACAATTAAATACATCTCCAAGTGGAATCTACTCGGAAGTAACCTATGAGTAAATAGATAGATATAATATGGCTAACTATGGCCTTAGAGTGGGCTTCCCAGGTGATGTTAGTTATAAAGAGACACAGGAGATATGGGTTCAATTCCTGGGTCAGGAAGGTTCCCTGGGGAAGTAAATGGCACACATGCCAGTATCCTTGCCTGGAGAATCCCATGGACAGAGAAGCCTGGTGGTTATGGTCCATTGGGTCACAAAGAGTAGGACACAACTGAAGTGACTAAGCATGCATGGCCTTAAACCTAAGTATGATGAAACAAAATACTGTCTATGAAAAAGATGTATTTTTCAGACAGTTCACATACTCATCAACATATGGACCATCAGTGTTCATTTATAAGGTCTATTCATTGAGCTGAAGGACTGGAGGTACGTTTTCATATTTTATTAAATTACTTTCTTGTTTGAAATTTCCACTGCCTCCACAACATATGATTCCTTCCATTCCTCAGAATGAAATAACTTCCACTCTTCAAAATTTTCTCACTAAATTTCTCTGCTAAAAGAGCAGAGAATGAGCAGTATTAATATCATCCATTATATATCACTCTCATAATTAAAGGATGACTCACTGGAAAGCTTGGGTTCCTGTTGTGCAAATATGCATATCTTTCCAGCCTCTCCACATGACCTCAAAGGGAGTCAGTTTTCCATTTTTTAATTTTGACATTTTTTGTTTTGTATTTCATATAAAATAAAGTTGAGCAACAGAGTAGTCATGACAGTTATCTTCAAATTTCAAAACAAATGTTTTGAACAAGCAGAATGAGACTATTACAATTACCTTCAGTTCCATTCAGTTTTATTATCATATCAGTTAGCTGTGAAACTGAGCAGGATCTTGTGGGATCTTCCCAGAGACAGACCCTCTTGTGTCTCCTTCATCATGTGTGCTGAGAATTTAAGCCTCTTAGGCTTTCCCTGAGATCCAAAGAGCAGATTTAATCAGAAAAGTGTGAAAATGCAGAACAAAGTAAAACTGTCAAGTAAGACAAAACAAAGTCAAGGATCTTTGAGCTTCCATGGTGCCTCAACAGTAAATATCTGCCTACCAATGCAAGAAATACAGGTTTGATCCCTGGATCAGGAAGACCCCCTGGAGAAGAAAAGGGCAACCCACTCCAGTATTTTTGCCTGGGAAATCCCATGGACATAGGAGCCTGGCAGGTTACTATCCATGGAGTCACAAAGAATCAGACACAACTTAGTGACTAAACAAAACAAAACACAAAATAGCAATAGCCTAGCCATAAAACAAAGTCAGGGCTTCCCAGGTGGCACTAATAGTAAAGAACTCGCCTGCCATTTCAGGAGATGGAGGTTCAGTCCTTGGATTGGGAAGATCCCTTGGAGGAAGGCATGAAACCCACTTCAGTATTCTTGCCTGGAGAATCCCATGGACAGAGGAGCCTGGCAGGCTATTGTCTGTAGGATCTCAAAGAATCAGACACGATTGAAATGACTTAGCATGCACCAAACAAAGTTAAGGACCTTTGCTCCTCTTCAAGGGCTATAGATAATTCCCTTTTTTTTAACATTAAGGTATTTTTCCAGCTATTCTTTTCCTTTAATTAATTTATTTAATTGGAGGATAGTTACTTTGCAATATTATGATGGTTTTTGTTAAATATCAATGTGAATTAGCCACAGATATACAAGTGTCCCCTCCAACCTGAACCCACCTCCCTCCCCATCCTATCCCTCTAGGTTGTCACAGAACACTAGCTTTGAGTATCCTGCTTCATTCATCGAACTTGCACTGGTCATCTGTTTTACATATGGCAATGTAAATGTTTCATGCTATTCTTTCAAATTGTCCCACCCTTGCCTATAGATAATTCTTGCACCATATGCTTGAGTCATCTTGAAGAGTCTAAAACTCCAATCAGGTGGAAAATCTTAGCTGCGTGCTGACCACAAGCACCTAGACCCCAGACCAGTTGGAACAAGAAGATTGATGACTGTGATTCCAAAAACATTATTCTGTTAACTTACCACCAATAAATCAGAATAATTGCACACAATCTGATCTCACAACTTTGACCCAGTCTCTCATACTGTCTTTAAAACCTCTTCCCAGAAATGTATCAGAGATTTGAGGTCTTTTGAGCATGAGTTGCTCATTCTCCTTGTTTGAGACCCTGCAATAAACCCTGTGCTTTGCTGCACCACAGCCTGGTGTAAGTAGATTGGCTTTACTGCACTCAGGGGAGCATACTCAAGTTTGGTTCAGTAACAACAGCTACATACAAACTTGCCTAAATAGAACTGATTAATAGAACATATCTATTATCTAACAGCATTATAGGATGGGGACTTACTTGTTCTGATCTCTGCAGGGCTTTTCATGAGTCTGTTGCTCTTTGGTCTCTAAGTCATATCTGACTCTCTGTGACCCTATGAACTGCACCATGCCAGGCTTCCCTGTCCTTCACTATCTCCTGGAGTTTGTGCAAACTCATGCCCACTGAGTCAATGATGCCATCCAACCATCTCATCCTCTGTCCCCCCCTTCCTCTCCATGAGTCTGTAGTCAGACATGAAACTCTATGTTGTGATTCTAAGACTCATCCATGATGTGTGAGGCTTTACTCCTCTTCTGTCTAATACTCCTTTGATATATGTAGGCTAATGTCCCAGTTTTTAGGGGGGAAATGAGTTCATTAAATGTGACTTCTCTTAATATAATTTAACTACCTTACATATGTGTGTGCCCAGTAACTCAGTCATGGTCGACCGACTCTTGTGACCCCATGGACTGAAGCCTACCAGGCTCCTCTGTCTGTGGGATTTCCCAGAAAAAGAATACTGGAGTGAATTGCCATTTCCTTCTCCAGGGGATCTTCCTGACCCAGGGATGGAACCTGTGTCTCCTGCATTTCCTGCATTGGCAGGCAGATTCTTTACCACTGATCCATCTAGGAAGTCCTTAACTACTTTAATATCCTTATAAGAAGCTTTGTTTTATCCCATTTAGAAGCAAAACTTCCCACTCCTGTTGGATGTGATTCAGTTACTTTTGCTCCAGATACTACCATGACATGCATACTGGAATTTTTAAATACTGATAAACTGATTAAAGCATGCTGCTGCTAAGTTGCTTCAATCGTGTCTGACTCTGTGAGACCCCACAGACGGAAGCCCACCAGGCTCCCCTGTCCCTGGGATTCTCCAAGCAAGAACACTGGAGTGGGTTGCCATTTCCTTCTCCAATGCATGAAAGTGAAAAGTGAAAGGGAAGTCGCTCAGTCGTGTCTGACTCTTAGCGACCCCATGGACTGCAGCCTACCCGGCTCCTTCGTCCATGGGATTTGCCAGGCAAGAATACTGGAGTGGGGTGCCATTGCCTTCTCTGGATTAAAGCATAGTTACATACAATAAATTGAACCCAGTTAAAAATCATTAAAATTAAAAGTATATACAACCTAGTTCCACTTCTATATATCTTCAGAAGGTACACAATAAGTTTTACTGCTTTGTTATGCACTTTTTATAAATGAAATTCCCCTGGCCTCTGTTTCCTTACTTTTATAGGTAATGTGGAATAATAAACATAACTTCTGAGTAATGCTGTGAGAAAATAGGAAATTTATTAAAATAGCTGTATAGCTTAAAAAATTCATATGTAAGAGGCACATGTGTGTGCATTAATTGTATATAATCTTCTCTCAAATAAACATATTAATATACATATAAGCACATACACACATAAACATTTATAATCCAATTTGCTATGTTGAAAGAAACTTTTAAAGAAAGTTGGAATATAAAAAAATAATTAGAACAAATAATTTCACAATTTGTATGGAGTTACAAAAAAACCTCAAATAGCCAAAGCAATCTTGAGAAAGAAGAATGGAACTGGAGGAATCAACCTGCCTGACTTCAGGCTCTACTACATAGCAACAGTCATCAAGACAGTATGGTACTCTGTTGTGCAGAAGCTTTTAATTTTAATTATGTCCCATTTCTTTATTTTTGCTTTTATTTCCAGTATGTGGCAAAACCAATACAATATTGTAAAGTAAAATATATATATAATAATAATAAATAAATAAAACC
>SJYQ01095382.1:419955-444037 GCA_006410935.1 Redunca redunca
CCATAGGAGTGGAAAAGGTCAGTTTTCATTCCAATCCCAAAGAAAGGCAATGCCAAAGAAGATTCAAACTACTGCACAGTTGCACTCATCTCACACGCTAGCAAAGTAATGCTCAAAATTCTCCAAGCCAGGCTTCAACAATACATGAACCATGAACTTCCAGATGTTCAAGCTGGATTTAGAAAAGGCAGAGAAACCAGGGATCAAATTGCCAACAACCGCTGGATCATCAGAAAAGCACAAGAGTTCCAGAAAAACATCTATTTCTGCTTTATTGACTACATCAAAGTCTGACTGTGTAGATCACAACAAACTGTGGACAATTCTTCAAGAGATGGGTATACCAGACCACCTAACCTGCCTCTTAAGAAATCTGTATGCAGGTCAGGAAGCAGCAGTTAGAACTGGACATGGAACAACAAACTGGTTCCAAATAGGAAAAGGAGTGCGTCAAGGCTGTATATTGTCACCCTGCTTATTTAACTTATATGCAGAGTATATCATGAGAAACGCTGGACTGGAAGAAACACAAGCTGGAATCAAGATTGCTGGGAGAAATCTCAATAACCTCAGATATGCAGATGACACCACCCTTATGGCAGAAAGTGAAGAGGAACTTAAAAGCCTCTTGATGAAAGTGAAAGAGGAGAGTGAAAACGTTGGCTTAAAGCTCAACATTCAGAAAAGGAAGATTATGGCATCCGGTCCCATCACTTCATGGGAAATGGATGGGGAAACAGTGGAAACAGTGTCAGACTTTATTTTTTGGCACTCCAAAATCACTGCAGATGGTGATTGCAGCCATGAAATTAAAAGACGCTTACTCCTCCAAAGGAAAGTTATGACCAACCTAGATAGTATATTCAAAAGCAAAGACATTACTTTGCCAACTAAGGTCCATCTAGTCAAGGCTATGGTTTTTCCTGTGGTCATGTAGGGATGTGAGAGCTGGACTGTGAAGAAGGCTGAGTGCCGAAGAATTGATGCGTTTGAACTGTGGTGTTGGAGAAGANAGAGTCCCTTGGACTGCAAGGAGATCCAACCAGTCCATTCTGAAGAAGATCAGCCCTGGGTGTTCTTTGGAAGGAATGATGCTAAAGCTGAAACTCCAGTACTTTGGCCACCTCATGCGAAGAATTGACTCATTGGAAAAGCCTCTGATGCTTGGAGAGATTGGGGTTAGGGGGAGAAGGGGACGACAGAGGATGAGATGGCTGGATGGCATCACCGACTCGATGGACGTGACTCTGAGTGAACTCTGGGAGTTGGTGATGGACAGGGAGGCCTGGCGTGCTGCGATTCATGGGGTCGCAGAGTCAGACACGACTGAGTGTCAGAACTGAACTGATGTACCTCTGTGGCGGATCCATGTCAATGTATGGCAAAACCAATACAGTATTGTAAAGTAAGTATATATATATTAAAATAAAAATAATAATAAATGGTTGAGGAAAAAAATGTATATAGAACAGATCAATTAAGAGGTAAAGGGACTTAAACCTATTATTAAAAACAGTTCAACATCTGAAGAAACTATGTCCTCTTAACAGAGAGAAAGGCTGAAATCAAGTTTTGCACCAGTTTACTTTAAGCTCATTTAGGTAAACTTAATTAAATTTATTTTAAACTTGGTCAGTCCTAACCATGCACAATTTTTTTTAGGGCAGTTTCCACAAACCTTCTAATCACTTTTTGTAACAGCCACCTGTAAGTAAGACCTACGTTTTTTCCCTTCATAAAATGTAATTTTATTTTTTAAACCTTTTTTATTAAAATCATGCCTCCTACTTCCTTATTAGTTTAGCAAACAAGCATTAATACTACATATTTAATATTGAATATTAATATTACATATTAATATTACATGAATCTGAAATTTATTTAGGTTAATTTTTCTTGTTTGACTTGTAAGCACTTACTTTTCTTTTAGGCCAACTCAATTGGACCTCATTTACAACTTCAACAATATTATCAGAGAAAAACAAAAGGCATACACTGAGACATACATAAATCCAGACAGACAGATTGACAGAGATGTTATAGTTTTCTGTTTGAGATTTAGAATATCTCTTTCACCCCTTTTTTCTTTTTCTTTGCTTGAAGTTCTAATTCACCCAAGGCTGAGGTCTCAGGCAAAGTTGGCTGTGAATTTCAAAGACGTGGAAAGGGTTCACTTCAAGCTTTCTCCTAGGTAGGCCTTTTAACAAGCTGCTGCTGCTAAGTCGCTTCAGTCATGTCCGACTCTGTGCAACCCCACAGACGGCAGCCCACCAGGCTCCGCCATCCCTGGGATTCTCCAGGCAAGAACACTGGAATGGGTTGCCATTTCCTTCTCCAGTGCATAAAAGTGAAAAGTGAAAGTGAAGTCGCCCAGTCGTGTCCGACTCCTAGCGAACCCATGGACTGCAGCCTACCAGGCTCCTCCGTCCATGGGATTTGCCAAGCAAGAATACTGGAGTGGATTGCCATTTCCTTTTCCTTTAACAAGCTAGTTGTTTTTAATTGTATATGCAAAAATAATTGGTTTTGCAGTTTCCAAAAAGAAAAATTTATCTCACTCTGTTCAATCAGCAATCTCACACTCACAATCATTCAAAGGCTATCACAATGCCTCACTTCTCCCAAGTCCCCAGGTTTCCTTAACTGTTGCTCCCTTCCTGGGAACTCCAAGGAGGTGATCAGTCTCCTCGTTGGAGTAGGACCTGACTGGGGACTGGCCCAGGGCCTTACCTGATCCTGTGGCCATTCTGGTGAGTTGGTCCTTCCCTCCAGTGAATCCAGTTGGGTCTCGGCCATCCAGAGAATCAGAACACTGGTCCAAAAGAGAACCCAGAATACCATCAGGTGGCATGCCTCCTCGTTTGTCTCAGGGTTCCTTTGCTTCAACCCGGCTGAACCTCCAGTGTCGCAGCTTCAGGGGCCTGTGTGGTTGGAATTTCGGTGGGGCATCCAGAAACCAGTTACTGGTTTTGCAGAAACCAGTACTCCAGAAACCAAGCACCACACTCAGAGAGTTGGAGAACTCAGCTTTATTATGCCGCTGGGCCCAGAGGAGTTAACACTCCAAGCCCTGAGCCCTGAACAAAGGGATTACAGAGCTTTTATACATGGACAGGCATGATTAACCAGATTTGCAGGGGCTTGGCAGTTGCAAAGAGCAGGGCAAGGGTGAGTGAGATAAGCTCCGGCTCCTAATATTGTGAGTCCCCACATTCTGAGACTACATGACCTATGTGATCCAGGCTTTGCAAGGAGCAAGCTGAGTTACAGAGGCAGAAGGAGCAGGAGGTTATGTAAAATTGTAATTTTTCCTCTTCACCAAAGATGCTGTGGAACATCCAGACCCAGAGTAAAGTCATAACATTTGAAGGCTTCATCACCCAGGTGTACTTTTTCATTCCGTTTGCAGCATTGGACAATTTCCTTCTGACCTTGATGGCCTATGATCAGTATGTGGCCATCTGTCACCCCCTGCTCCACACAGTCATCATGAACACCTGGCTCTGTGGGCTATTGGTGCTGGTGTGCTGGATTATCAGTGTCCTGCATTCCTTGTTAGAAAGTTTAATGATATTGTGACTGTCTGTCTGTACAGTCTTAGAAATTTCTCATTTTTTCTGTGAACTCAATCAAAGGATCCAATTTGCCAATTCTCACACTGTTTTACATAACATGGTGATGTGTTTTGTAGCTGTGTCCTGGCTGGTGGTTCCCTCTTTGGTATCATTTATTCATAGTCTAAGATAGTGTTCTGCATACATGAAATCTCATCATCTCAGGGGAAGTATAAAGTATTTTCCACCTGTGCATCTCACCTCTCAGTTGTCTCCTTATTTTATTGTACAGGTTTAGGAGTGTACCTTAGCTCCGCTGCTACCCACAGCTCACACTCAAGCGTAACAACCTCAGTGATGTACACTGTGGTCACACCCATGCTGAACCCCTTCATCTACAGTCTGAGAAATAAAGACTTAAAGAGAGGTCTGGAAATACTCTTGGGAAAGGTGACTCTAAAAGGGCCTATTTATCCTAGGACTTAAGAAGCACCCTGGGTAGCAGAGCTCAACACAAGAGCCAAATGTTGCCACTCTTTGATGAGACTGTGAACATAGAACATGCCTCTTCCATTTTTGGGAGGGGGTGGGGGGGTGGATTTCTATTTTGATTTCAAATTCTCTATACAATTTATGTAACTCTGTTTTATGTTTTGTAATATCTCTCATAACCAGGACTTTGCCCTTTTTCATTTTTCAACTCTCATCATTGTATTCCCAAACTTGTTTGTGAAATATTTGGAAATTCCCACTTATCCCTAGGGACCACAAGAATCCCTTCAAGGATAGGTTCTTCTCAAATAAAATAGATCATATGAAGTACTTGCTGTTGTTGTTCTTGTTGTTGCTGATTCCAAGCCCTTACTTGTTGTTGGGGCAAGCAATAGAAACCCTTCAGAAAGCCTGCAGACCAAGAAAATGGTGAGCAAGTGTCCCAAAGAACCATCTTTCTGTGTTTGAATGCTTGTTTCTTTTATAGAGCAGAGTGGTAAAGGGTAGGTAAAGTAAAAGGGAACACGGTGTTGCAACTGTCTCCTAGTTCCAGCCAGGATCTGGATGGGATGTAGTGATTTCTTCTTTCCTGAAGCCATTTACAGATGGACATTATCAGGATGTTTTTTGTGAAGTAAACAAAGATAATTTAGTTTAGATTCAGACATGGGGGTTCTATCCCTAGGCCAGGAAGATCTCCTGGAGGAGAGCATGGCAGCCCACTTCTTGACTGGAGAATCCCATGGACAGAGGAGCCTGGTGGGCTACAGTCCATAGAGTTGCAAAGAGTCAGACACAACTGAAGTGACTATGCACACATGCACAGACATGGGAGCAGGGTTCCAGGAGATGGGCCATTATGTATACTTCAAGCCATAGGCACTATCCCCTTAGTGATTAACTTGTACCCAAAGCAAGAGTCCCCTGGAGCAGGGCATGGCAACAAACTCATGCCTTGGACAGAGGAGCCTGGCAGGCTACAATCTGTGTGTGTGCATGCTCAGCCACTTTAGTCATGTCCAATTCTTTGCAACCCTATGAACTGTAGCCCATCAGGCTCCTCTGTGCGTGGGATTCTCTAGGCAAGAATACTGGAGTGGGTTGCCATGCCCTCCTCCAGGGAATCTTCCTGACCCAGGGATCGAACCTGTGTCCCATTGCGGTCACAGGTGTTGTGCAAACATCCACAATCTCCCAGCTTCTCCACGTGACCTCTAAGGGACAGAAGTAGTGTCACCTGTTCATACAGTTATATGTTATAAACTTGAACAACAGAGTAATCATGAATATTATCTTCAAATATCAGAATAAATGATTAGAAAAAGTAGAATCAGATTCTACAATTATAATCACCTCTCTCCAGTTTGATGATTGTTTCAATTAGCTATAATTGCTTATGTGGACAAGATTGGAAGAAAGTTGGAGTGAGAGAGACGTTTGAAAATGCTTTGCAGCTGGTTTGGAGATGTAGGACATGTTCTAAGCAAAACAGCATATGTGTCCTTTAAAATCTATAATAGAAAAGGAAATGCTTCCTTAATTTCTCTTTCTATTTTCTCATTACTAGTGTATAGGAATGCAAGGGATTTCTGTGTGTTGATTTTGTATCCTGAAACTTTACTATATTAATTGATTAGCTCTAGTAATTTTCTGATGGACTCTTTAGGGTTTTCTAAAGAAACCCATCTGCAAACAGTGAGTTTTACTTCTTCTTTTCCAATTTGGATTCCTTTTATTTCTTTTTCTGCTCTGATTAAGGAAACAAATCCATTTACCATTGCAATGAAAAGAATAAAATACTTAGGAATATATCTACCTAAAGAAACTAAAGACCTATATATAGAAGACTATAAAACACTGATGAAAGAAATCAAAGAGGACACTAATAGATGGAGAAATATACCATGTTCATGGATTGGAAGAATCAATATAGTGAAAATGAGTATACTACCCAAAGCAATCTACAGATTCAATGCACTCCCTATCAAACTACCAATGGTATTTTTCACAGAGCTAGAACAAATAATTTCACAATTTGTATGGAAATACAAAAAACCTCGAATAGCCAAAGCAATCTTGAGAAAGAAGAATGGAATGGGAGGAATCAACCTGCCGGACTTCAGGCTCTACTACAAAACCATAGCCATCAAGACAGCATGGTACTGGAACAAAGACAGAAATATGGATCAATGGAACAAAATAGAAAGCCCAGAGATAAATCCATGCACCTATGGACACCTTATCTTTGACAAAGGAAGCAAGAATATACAATGGAGAAAAGGCAATCTCTTTAATAAGTGGTACTGGGAAAACTGGTCAACCACTTATAAAAGAATGAAACTAAAACACTTTCTAACACCATACACAAAAATAAACCCAAAATGGATTAAAGATCTAAACATAAGACCAGAAACTATACAACTCCTAGAGGAGAAGATAGGCAAAACATTCTCCAACATAAATCACAGCAGGATCCTCTATGACCTACCTTCCAGAATATTGGAAATAAAAGCAAAAATAAACAAATGAGACCTACTTAAAATTAAAAGCTTCTGCACAACAAAGGAAACTATAAGCAAGGTGAAAAGACAGCCTTCAGAATGGGAGAAAATAATAGCAAATGAAGCAACTAACACACAACTAATCTCAAAAATATACAAGCAACTCCTGCAGCTCAATTCCAGAAAAATAAACGACCCAAGCAAAAAATGGGTTGCTGGGGTCCAGCCCCGGTGGGTCCAGGGAATTCGAAGCGGGGACAGAGTCGGTGAGGAAAAACTTATTTATTTAGAAATATAAACAGAGATTAGGAAAGAATAGTGTAGTAGGAAAATTAGTGGAGAAAAGAGGCTGAATAACTGGTTTACATGGAGAACCATTAAAACTGCGAGACAAGGAGTTTGCACCATCTACGTAGGCCACCGGCACCTGCTTGAATAGCAGAGGGTGCCCCGCCTTGGGCTCCCTCTCACATGGGTTTTAGAAGCCAGGGAAAATAAGTAGACACTGTGAGCCTCCATGCTCCAGATGGGAATTCAGCCAGAAAAGGGAGAAAAGAACGACATGGGGGAGACAAGCATTGGTGCCAGACCCACAGCTTTATTTTCAAAAGCAGCTTATATACCCCAAGTTGTACATAAAGAAATAATGGAATATGCAGAGTTCTGCAGGGGCAGCAGTCCTGACCCTTATTGAGACCAGGCTTTCTTTTTGCATACCTTCCCACATACAAAAGGTCCCAGGTGGTTTTAAATCATCTTCTGGCCAGGGGGCCTGTTAACATTTTTATGGCTCTTTTCCTGGATAAATGTCTATCAACCAGAAAACTCTTTTTCCCTTGAAGTGTTTTTTTCTTTAATCTGCATCACCCTCAAAGTACTAAATAAAGTTACATTCCTGCAGAACAAAGGTGCAGTGGGTTATGACAAAGAAAGTACTTAACTCAAAGATCTAATGTTGCTAATACCAGGGCTACTACCTGTTTTTTCTATATACCAACTATATCTACAAATAAAAGACATGAAAATTTGGCCACAAGTATTGGCTAGACAAATGAAACCCTTAATCAATCCTATTCTAATGATTTTGACTCCTCAGAAGACCTTACATTCCTAGGATGTTTTAGGCTTCCTATGCCTTTCATGGTCGGGAGGCCACAAACAATCACATGCGCAGCTGTAAGAGTCCGGCAGGCAGGCAAGAAAGCCATCAGGGGGTTTTTTGGATTGAAACACTCTTATTATGCCCAGGAGACTTATTATCTAAAGGCTCTAAATTAACTTTTTCCAGAAAAAGGTGTTGGGGTTCAGCCCCCTGTTAATGTCAGAAGAGTAGGTGGAAAGCATAACACAGTGAAGCAGGCAGACTCTGGTTTTGGGGTTAGATGCTCAAGAATTTCCAGGGGGACCCCTGAGGCTCGTCCCGCCTTTGCGTATGCTGAGCCTCCTTCCTCATGACCTTTGCCATGGGCGGGGTTCTTCATGCTGGCTCCTGGAAATGGGCCAAAGAACTAAACACACATTTCTCCAAAGAAGATATGAAAAGATGCTCAACATCACTCACTATCAGATAAATGCAAATCAAAACCACAATGAGGTACCATTTCACACCAGTCAGAATGGCTGCGATCCAAAAGTCTACAAGCAATAAATGCTGGAGAGGGTGTGGAGAAAAGGGAACCCTCTTACACTGTTGGTGGGAATGCAAACTAGTACAGCCACTATGGAGAACAGTGTAGAGATTTCTTAAGAAAACTGCAAATAAAACTGCCTTATGACCCAGCAATCCCACTGCTGGGCATACACACCAAGGAAACCAGAATTGAAAGAGACACGTGTACCCCAATGTTCAGTGAAGCACCGTTTATAATAGCCAGGACATGGAAGCAACCTAGATGTCCATCAGCAGATGAATGGATAAGAAAGCTGTGGTACATATACACAATGGAGTATTACTCAGCCATGAAAAAGAATCCATTTGAATCAGTTGTAATGAGGTGGATGAAACTGGAGCCGATTATACAGAATGAAGTAAGCCAGAAGGAAAAACACCAATACAGTATATTAACACATATATATGGAATTTAGAAAGATGGTAACGATAACCCTGTATGAGAGACAGAAAAAGAGACATAGATGTATAGAACAGTCTTTTGGTCTCTGTGGGAAAGGGAGAGGGATGGATGATTTGGGAGAAAGGCATTGAAACATGTATAATATCATATAAGAAACGAATGGCCAGTCTAGGTTCGATACAGGATACAGGATGCTTGGGGCTGGTGCACCAGGATGACCCAGAGGGATGGTACGGGGAGGGAGGTGGGAGGGGGGTTTGGGATGGGGAACATGTGTATACCCATGGCAGATTCATGTTGATGTATGGCAAAACCAATACAATATTGTAAAGTAATTAGCTGCCAATTAAAATAAATAAATTTAATTTTTTTTTAATGGAAGTGCATTCTCCAACAAAGCATCATGTAGGATCATAGGTTTACAGATATCTTGATTTTAGTCCAGTGAGACCCTTTTCAGGATTCCACCGTCCATAATTTAAGATATAAATTTGTTTCTTTTTTAGAAGCCACTCAAGCGGTAGTTTGTTGCAGCAGCAATAGAAATCAAACACACATATACAACATAGTTTGAGAAAACTAAGTTTAAGTCTCTCAGTTCACTCATTTGGGTTCCCTTGGGCAATGGCATTTTGTGTTGAAACCCTATGTTAAGTAGAAGAAGCAAATGAGAGTCTAACTGGAGATTTCCTGCCCTGTTAACTGGAACAACAAATTTCTCACTGAAAAATTGGGAATGTGTGTTTTATTTTGAGGCCATTAAGGAATTAATGTGGGAAAGTAAGTCTATTAAAATTAGGATCACCCATTATAATTTAAATATTTTCAAATGTATACACTCTTTCAATCCCATGAAAATTCAGACATTCACTTTTTTGTTTCGATTCTTTCCAACTTTCTCTCAAGCTTCTTTTCAATATTATAGATGGGACTACAAATGAACATGTGATTGTACATATGTATGAGTGCATGCATGTGTGTGCTTGGTCATGCCCAACTCTTTGCAACTCCATGGACTTAGCCTGCCAGGCCTCTCCATTCATGGAATTTTCTAGGCAAGAAATACTAGAGAGGGTTGTCGTTTCCTTCTCCAGGGTATCTTCCTAAGCCAGGGATTGAACCAGAGTCTCTTTTGTCTCCTGCATTGGCAAGCAGATTCTTTACCACTTGCACCACCAAGGAAGCCCAAATGAGGGTGTAAGAGTGTTCATTTGAAGATGTACAAATGTACACACACACTTAATACACATACTCCTTACTCTCAAACATTTTCTTTAGACTTATAACATATTTTATAAGTAGCACATTTTTGTAGCTTACTAAAATTATTTGGCAAGCAAAGTGGGATAAAATTATTTGGTATATAAAGTGGGGTAAATGTATTCAGTGTTATGATTTAATAGCCATGTGCTGTGCTGTGCTTAGTTGCTCAGTCATGTCCGACTCTTCACAAGCCCCTGGACTGTAGCCAGCCAGGCTCCTCTCTCCAGGGGATTTCTCAGGCAAGAATACTGGAGAGGGTTGCCATTTCCTTCTCCAGGGAATCTTCCTGGCCCAGGGATCGAACCCACGTCTTTTTCATCTCCTGCATTGGCAGACGGATGCTTTACCACCAGGACCAGCTGTGAAGCCCCCTTCAGCTGAGGAAGAACACAAGATCAAAGGATTCAGAGACCCAGAGTCAGAAATTGTGATTCTTTTTTTCAGATTAATCAGATTGAGGAAGTACAACTTGCTCCTTCTATTTATTTTCTTGCATTTTCATTTATTTGACTTCAACTCCTCTGTACAGTTTATGTAACTCACTTGATTAAGTCTCGTGATCTATCTCATATTCAAGAGTTTTCCCATTTTATGGTCTTCCCACTCCCTTAAATGTATTCTCAAACTTAATTCCAAACAATTAGGGAATTACCACTTTTTCATATGACTAGATGAATTCCTTAAGAACAATTTAGTCTCAAATAAAATACATAGTGAAAGTCTCTCAGTCATGTCTGACCCTTTGTGACCCCATGGACAGTTCATAGAATTCTCCAGACCAGAATACTAGAGTGGGTAGCCTTTCCCTTCTCCAGGGGATCTTCCCAACCCAGCGATCAAACCCGGGTCTCCTGCATTACAGGCAGGTTCTTTACCAGTCGAGCCACAAAGGAAGCCCCAAATAAAATATATAGTACCAAGTATTTTTCTCTTTTCTTTTACTAAAAAGATAGTCATAAGTTTTACTGGTGCTGTGGGGGAAAAAAAAAAAAAACTACTTTAGGCACCCATAGCTACTCATATGTTTAAAAGAAGGAAAATCTCTGACCACAGATTTCACTTGTGTGAACTTCATTCCTTTGTATATCACTACCTTAACTACTCTTCCTGGTATTCTGGAATTCAACATATAGTGTTTTATAATATGGCATTGAATGTTATTTCCCTCATTAGAATCCTGTTCTCTTCTCCATATCTATGCCCACAATACCTACCACAGTCACTGACAGAAATAGATTATAAAATACATGTCTTTATGCGGGGGAAGGATGTTGGTGAAAAGGCATAGTTAGGGAGTTTGGGATGGACTTGTACACACTGTCATATTTAAAATGAATAACCAACAAGGACCTACTGTATAGCTCAGGGAACTCTTCTCAGTGTTATGTGGCAGCCTGGATGGGAGGGGGATTTGGGGGAGAATGGATACATGTATATGCATGGCTGAGTCCCTTTGTTGTTCACCTGAAACTATCACAGCATTGTTTGTTAACTGGCCATATACCAGTACAAAATAAAAAGTTTAGAAGAATTTTATACAAAATTTTTCACAGCCTCTGGAATGAATGCATACACTTTTCTTCAAAATGTCATGCAAAGGTAATATGAGGTAGAGAAAACTATGTACAAGATTCTAAAACAGCCTGACTTACTCATGAAGTGGCCACAGTCCAGTAACAGCCTCATCAATATCATCCAGGATCTTATTAGAAATGCAAAGTCTCTTGACTCACCAGGCAGAATGAGCTGAATCAGAAACTCCATTTGAACCAGCATCTGGGTGACTGGTATGCACAGTGAAGTGGAGAAAGTGCTGGTCTAGAACAGGTTGATTCACTTTCTCACTGTTGACTTTTTGTCACAGGATCATTATTTGAGCTGGGTACTTCCCTGGGCTGGAGAAAGGCATGACAACCCACTCCAGTATTCTTGCCTGATGAATCCCATGGACAGAGGAGTCTTGCTACGGCCCATGGGGTTGCAAAGAGTTGGACAGGACTGAAATGACAGCACACACGCACCTGTCCTGGGCATCATAGATGTTTAGCAATATCCCTTCAACATGACCAAATATCATGTCGGGCAAAGGTATCTCTGACTGAAAACCACTGGCCCAGAGTTTGCAAGATAGAAATGAGCTGGCAGAATTCCAATAAAGGCCACATACCTTTACCTGGATTATAACTGGCAAATCACTCATCCACAGGAAACCTATTTCTGCAATGGAAAAGAGAGTTTGTAAAGTACTATCCTATTGAATGTTTGTTTCTAAAAATGAAAGCATATCATTCCTATAAAGTGCTAAGATCTGTATTTTTCATGCTTAACAAACATTTTCTAATGAAAGATTAATTGCGACAGCCCCTAACTTATGCTGTATGTATGAAGCTCCTAATTATTTTGGCAAAACTGTAGTGAATCCAAGCAGCATACTGCCTAAGTTGTTGTTTGTTTTTTTTTTCCTCTAGTTTCAGTGAGAAGCCTTCTCATCGCAGTGGCTTCTCTTATTGCAAAGCATGGGCTCTAGAGTGAGCAGGCTTCCATAGTTGTGGCACATGGGCTCAGCAGTTATGCAGATTCTTAACCACTGGACCATCAGGGAAGTTCTGCCCAAGGTTTTATATTAAAATAACAAAGTTATCCAACTTATTGAAGTTGGGAAGAGTAAGTTTTCAAGAGATATGAGGAGCTGTGACCTACCAATGCTTTGATTAGGAACCTAATCAAGACAGTATCCTCTCTGAGACTCTGGAGAAAACTTGAACTGAAAGTTGGGATAAGGTGCTGCTATTTAAGGTTTATTCCCCTAAAAAAAGACAGGAAAGATCATAGAAAAGGAGAAATAATTGCTGAATTCAACTGGCTTGTAACATTGTCTCTAAACAGAGAATGAGTGGGAAAATTCTCTTATCTGTCCAAACCAGATCATTGTCCCACAGGAAAAGTAATTATTAGAGGCTGGTGTAACAGAAGGGAAATGTGCTAATGAGGAAACATAGGGAGCTGTAAATATCTCCTCTGCTGCATCCCTCAGCCTGTGTGTCCTTCAGATGGAGAGGACGTGATTGTAACTTGTGGACTCAACTCTGCCCAGGGAACCAATGCTTGACTCCATCCCACTGTCTTGTCTGGAAGCAGAGCATCTTTCTTCACCATGAACCATCCAAGAGGAACTTGGATGTTTATATGCAACCCTCCACTCAGAGACCCCACCCAGGTGAGTCCAAGAGTCCAGTAAACCCTGCAGGAGATCAAACATAACAGCAGCCAAGAACATTTATCGGAGTTCACCTGAGAACCAGCCCAGACTAGCCCAGAGCCAAGACTACTGAAGTTGTTTATTTGCCTGATTGATTAGCATTTTAATTTGTGATGCCCAAAATAGTAGTGAATATTGAACTCATTAATGCAAGGGTCAATGTTGACCATTAAATGACTCAATTTTGAGAAGGAATAAGAGGTATAAGGTGCTTCCGATAGAAATAGAACCGAAATCCAAGGAACTTTGTGATTAACTGTAGTAAAGATATAGGGTATTAGTTGTGAAGGAATGTAAAGTGATGTAGGGTATTTTTTAAGAAGGGGAATATTTATTTGACTATGATGAGTAAGATCCAGACCAAGGAATGCTGCCAAACATTTCCCCGCAACAGCAGTTCATGAGACACACATTTCATAATATCTCCTCCCACTTAATATTCAATTTTTTAATTTATTACATGTAAATGGGTAGTTCTCAGTCACATGCAACACTTAGTGACCCAGCAAGAATACTGGAGTAGATTGCCATTCCTTCCTAAAGGGGATCTTCCAGACTCAAGGGTCAAACCTGTCTCTTGCATCTCCTACGTTGGTAGGCAGAATCTTTACCACTAGCACCACCTAGGAAGCTCATAATTGAGTAGTGCAAAAGTGAAAGTGTTAGTTGATCAGTGTCCAACTCTGTGACCCCATGGACCGGGGTCCACCAGGCTCCTCTGTCTGTGGGATTCCCCAGGCAAGAATACTGGAGTGGATTGCCATTCACTTCTTCAGCGGATCTACCTAACTCAGGGATCAAACCTGGGTCTCCTACATTTCAGGCAGATTCTTTACCATCTGAACCCCTAGAGAAGCCCATAAATGGGTAAAGTGAAAAGTGAAATTCCTCAGTCGTGTCCAACTCTTTGCAACCTGTGGACTGTAGCCCACCAAGCTCCTCTGTCCATGGGATTCCCCAGGCAAGAATACTGGAGTGGGTTGCCATTTCCTTCTCCAATAAATGGGTAAGCTAGATCTTAATTTGCAATGAATTCACTACTCATTGTAAGGCTGAATATATTTGCAGATCAGTTAGCCCGTTACTTTCTGTATTTAAAATTGCCTGTTCAGGGAAATCTGCTCAATGTTATATGGCAGCCTGGATGGTAAGGGAGTTTGGGGGAGAATGGACACAGGTATATATATATGGCAGAGTCCCTTCACTGTCCACCTGAAACAATCACAAATTTGTTAATCAGCTATACTCCAATACAAAATAAAAAGGTTTTAAAACCTAAAATAAAATTGCCTGTTCAATCCATGGGTTAGGAAGTAGACATCTTTGGCAGGGAGGTGGAGATCACAAGGGAGCATTTTTCACCCCAGCACATAAGCCTATTTAAAAGTGCTTCTCTGAGACTTCGGGTAGTCCTCTGGTTAAGACTTTGCCTTCCAATGCCTGGGTGTGAGTTTGATCCCTGATCAGGGAGCTAGGATCCCACATGCCTTGTGGCCAAAAAGACAAAACATAAAACAGAAACAATACTGTAACAAATTCAATAAATGACTTTCAAAATGGTCCACATCCAAAAACAGGTGTTTTTGTGTGTTTGTGTGTGTGTGTGTGTGTGTTTTTAATTTTTTAAATTAATTTAATTTGTAGATAACTGCTTTACCATATTGTGATGGAGTTTGCCATACATCAGCATGAATCAGCCGCAGGTGTTTATCTGTACTCCATCCTGAGCGCCCCCCACCTCCCGACCCACTCTATCCCTCTGGGTTGTCCCAGAGCACCGGATTTGGGTGCCCTGTGTTCTTTTTCAATACTGAGCTTTATTCAGGGAAAGATAAAAGGCTCTAAAGACATTAGGTTATATGTGGTTAAGATGTTGTTAGGGATTCCCTGGTGGCTCACATGGTAAAGAATTTACTTGCGATGCATGAGACCCAGGTTCAATCCCTAGATCAGGAAGATCCCCTGGGGAAGGAAATGGCAACCCACTCAGTACACTTGCCTGGAGAATTCCACGGACAGAGGAGCCTAGCAGGCTACAGTCCATGGGGTTGCAAAGAGTTGGACACGACAGATAGACTAACTTTCACTTTCACTTTCAAGATGTTGAGATGTTGTTAGGGGCTTCCCAGGTGACACTAGTGGTAAAGAACCCACTTGCAATGAGATGTGAGTTTAATCCTTGGGTGGGGAAGATCCCCTGGAGAAGGAAATGGCAACCCACTCCAGTACTCTTCCCTGGGAAATCTCATGGACGGAGGAGCCTCGTGGGCTACTGTCCATGGGGTGGCAAAGAGACACAACTGAGCACCAAGGTGTTGTTAAGGTATAAAATGTGTCCCCAGTGAAACTGAACTGAATTCCTGACTGAAAAAATAAAATATTGGTGACTAAAAAAATAAGAAAATAAACAAAATCCCCTGCTCTTCACTAAATTCACTTCATTTCTATTTGAATATTAGGCCTCTATAATGATGAACAATAGTTAGTTGGGTTTTAGCTTGGCCCAACTTGAGAATTTTTGTCTTTAGTGGGGAAATTGAACTTATTTTAATATACTGAGATCCTTGGCATATTTGTTTTGCCTTTTTTTAATTTAATTTTTGTTATGCTTTTGGAATAAGTTTTCTATACTGTATTCTTATCTTTTTTTTTCTTTTTAGTTTAATCTTCTTATTGTCTTTATGTTTTACCAAAGCTTTCTTTATTCTTCCAAATGTCAAAATCATAAGGGAAATATGAATATGTAAGAAGTTTAACACAACTTTACTTCATCTGCTTCACCAAAGATGTTAATATTGGGGGTAAATTTCAGATAAAAATTATTTTTAAAACTTTGTCTTCTTTTTTTTTTCAATAACAGCTTTCCTGGAACATAGTTTACATAATGGGGGATTCCCTGGTGGCTCAGATAGTAAAGAATCTGCCTGCATTGTAGGAGACCCGAGTTCGATCCCTGAGTCAGGGATCCCCTGGAGATCCCCTGGAGAAGGGAATGGCTACCCAGTCCAATAGTCTTGCCTGGAGAATTCCAAGGAGAGAGGAACCTGGCAGTCCATGGGGTCGCAAAGAGTCGGATATGACATTACGTAACTCACTATTTTAATGTGTATGTTTATAGGGGCTTTTAACATTTACAAAGTTGCATATTGATCACTGTTGTCTAACTCTAGAACATTTTGATCACTTCCCAAAGTGATAAAATCATTAGATTCACACCCTCTGTCTCTTTTTTTTCCTGGCCCCCAGCAACCACTAATCTACCTTCTCTATAGATTAGCTTATTCTGGACATTTCATATAAATGTGATCATAGGAAAAGTAAAGGAAAATTGCCTGTTCAGGTCCTTTGTTCTGTATAGTGAATTTCAGCATGTTTGGGAAGTTGTTTTTGTTTTGTTTTTAACTTTCGTTGAAGTATAGTTGCTTCACAATGTTGTGTTAGTTTCTGCTGTACAGCAAAGTAAATCAGTTATATGCATACATATATCCCCTCTTTTTTGGATTTCCTTCCCATTTAGGTCACCACAGAGCAGCTTACGAACAGATGCTCACCATCACTAATTACTAGAGAAATGCAAATCAAAACTACAATGAGGAATTGGCCTTCATTGAAAATCTACAAACCATGAATGCTGGAGAGGGTGGGGAGGAATGGGAACCCTCTTGCATTGTTGGTGGGAATGTAAATTGATGCAGCCACCATGGAAAACAATATGGAGTTTTCTTTAAAAAACTAAACATAGAACTGCCATGTTCTCATCATGCTTTTTATTCGTGTTTTTTTTTTTTTACTGTATTCTTTCAAACTAAGAATTGAAATTTTATCATCAATTTGCTGTTTTCCATTTAGATATTTTATGTGCCTGCCTGCTAAGTTGCTTCAGTGGTGTCTGACTCTGTGCAACTCCATGGACTGACAGGCCAGGCTCCTCTGTCCATGGGATTCTCCAGGAAAGGATACTGGAGTGGTTTGCCAAGCCCTCCTCCAGGGGAGCTTCCCAACTCGGGGATCAAACCCAAGTCTCTTAGGTCTCCTGCATCTGCTGGCAGGGACTTTACCACTAGTACCACCTGGGAAGCTCATTTAGATATTTTATGTGCATATACAATTATTTGTGCAGAAGGTCTGAGAGTTTGTACACTTCTGTGGTAAAATCTGTGTCAATTTTATGTTCTCTCCATTACTGTTTTTTTTTTTAACTGAAGCAATTAAGTGTTGACCTAAATATTCTTCACTTGCAAATCCTTACCTTAATCAAAAATGAAAATGAATGTTCCTTTTTATACTCGACGCTAATAAGCCACACTTTATACATGCTTTCAACTACTTTCCTCATCTTTATTCCTTATTCTTATTTGATCTTTTAAATTTAAAACTATCTCTAAAAGTTGCATCATGTTGGGTTTCCTCTTTACCTTTGTCAGTTTTCTTACATATGCAGAATTGAATACATATACGTCTATCTAAAAGGAAATTATATGCAGATAGTGCTCCCATCTCATATTTTAAAAACTGTTATTTTATTACCATATCTTTGTAATCCAAAATTGAAGTCATTATTAAGTTATAAGTACTGTATTATATTTTCTTTTAGAATTTTAGTTTTGATTTTTCCTTCAACTGTCTTTTATATAGGTGTTTTTAATATTTAATTTCATAAAGTGCTGAAGCAACAAAGGACCTCTTGAGACTTGAAGTTTCAGCAGCAGCAGGGAGACCACATTGCTCCTCAATATTTTCTGACACCATCTCTCCTCACTCGTCTTCCTACTCATCCCTCTCATCCCCTGGCTTGTTTTTTAGACTGGAACATCTTAAACAAGCACCCTCCTAGGCCTTCACTTTGATTTCCCCTTGCCAGTCACACACTTGCCAGGTATGCTCATCCACTGTCTCTTTCTTCCTTGATGTCTCTGTTCAAATATTGCCTTTTTTTCAGGTCTTGCTTAAACACGCATTAAAAAGTAGCACTCCCTTTTCACTCTCTCCCTTATGCATGCTTTTAATTTCTTTGTAACACTTCTCACCATCTGGCAAGCTATATGATTTTCATTTGCTTACATATGGCCTCCATAACAGGCTTTTGAGAGCTTCTGTTTTTTGACACCCTACACTCCCTCCATAGACATTACCTGGGACATTGTCCCAAACCAATTTATATTTTTCAAATGCATGAAAGAATTTCTCATTAAAACTGCAAATGCGTGACATCTTTGAAAAAAAGAAAAGCACAAGTTTGCTTCTTAGAGACAACACAGGAGTTTCTCTAAAGTGGACCAAATCCATGAACAAATATTGAAATTAATTTCCTAATGGGAAACTTGAAATGGAAGCACTTGCAATGTGGCTAATGTGCATGTGTGTGAAAATTAGTCATGCTATTTTCCCCTTTTCTGTTAGTCACCTCCACCACATGGCACAAGGGAATCAAACAAAAGTTTCAGAATTTCTTCTCCTGGGATTTTCAGAGGATCCAGAACTGCAGCCTCTCATATTTTGGCTTTTCCTCTCTATGTACCTGATCACAGTCTTTGGAAACCTGCTCATCATCCTGGCCACCATCTCTGACTCCCACCTCCACACCCCCATGTACTTCTTCCTCTCCAACTTATCCTTTGTAGATATCGGTTTCACCTCCACTACCATCCCAAAGATGCTATGGAACATCCACACCCAGAGCCAAGTTATAACCTATGAGGCCTGCATCTTCCAGATGCATTTTTTTACACTCTTTATAGGATTGGACATCTTCCTTCTGACCGTGATGGCCTATGACCGCTTCGTGGCCATCTGTCACCCCCTGCTCTACACAGTCATCATGAACCCCCGGCTCTGTGCACTGCTGGTGCTGATGTCCTGGATCATCAGTCTCCTGCATTCCTTGTTAGAAAGTTTAATGGTGCTGCAGCTGTCTTTCTGTACAGTCTTAGAAATCCCTCACTTTTTCTGTGAACTCAATCAAATGATCCAACTTGCCAATTCTGACACTTTTCTCAATAACACAGTGATGTATTTTGTAGCTGTGTTCCTGGCTGGTGGTTCCCTCTTTGGTATCATTTATTCATATTCTAAGATAGTGTTCTGCATACATGAAATCTCATCATCTCAGGGGAAGTATAAAGCATTTTCCACCTGTGCATCTCACCTCTCAGTTGTCTCCTTATTTTATTGTACAGGTTTAGGAGTGTACCTTAGCTCTGCTGCTACCCACAACTCACACTCAAGTGTAACAGCCTCAGTGATGTACACTGTGGTCACACCTATGCTGAATCCCTTCATCTACAGTCTGAGAAATAAAGACTTAAAGAGGGGTCTGAAAATGCTCTTTGGAAAAGAAAATATAAAAGTGTCTATTGTCCTAGGGCTTGAGAAGTGCCTGTGATAGCAGAGCTCAAAATCTGAGCCAAATATTGCCAGTTTTTGATCAGATTATGAAAGTAGAACATGACTCTTCTGTTTTTCTTGGAGTTTATATTTCAACTTCTCTATACAATTTATTTAACTCAGTTTTAATATTTATGGTATCTCTAATATCCAAGAGTTTTCCCTTTTTTATTTTTGTACTCAATTGTATTCCCAACCTTGGAGGTGAAATATTTGAAAATTCCCATTTATTGCAAGGGATTTCTTAAGAATAATTTCTTCTCAAATGAAATATATCATACTGAGTATTTTTGCTTGGGGTTTGTCTAAAAGAGTAGACATGAGCTGTAAAATTCCTATGAACCAGGAAACTTCTCCATAAACAGCTATTTATAAATTTATAACAGAGGAAAATCTGAGACCACTCTTTTTCACTTTTGTTAACATCATTCTTTGCACATCACTGCCTTAATTGGTCTTCTTGATTATCCAAACCTTAAATCATGGATTTGTATCACTGATCAAGGTTACTTTTCTATTCATTAGGATCTTATTCTACTACATAGCTTGTGTCCGCTTGAGGCAGGAGGTAAATGTCCATCCCCCACCCAGGGTAAAGCAATTGGAGATTAATCCACTGTACACTGAAACTCTAAGACGAGAATAACAGAAAACAAGAGAGGAGACTGGACCTTGTTCAGACCACATATTTCTGATTCCTGAAGTGAAGAGATGTCCCCAATCACACACGTGTAGAAAGGCTCCTCAGAGGTCAAAGGGGAGTGATGTCAAGGGATGCTCTACCCACAGGCCTCTTTGGTAGAATCCATCTTGGCTAAGAAATGCATGTGCACACATGGGAGGATTCTGGGATATACCGTATATGGACTGTGAACCAGGTAGATCAAAATGATTGGCCAAAGAAAACCAGGAAGAAATGCTTCATAAAAGACCCATCAGGGCTCTTCTTCATGACCTTTGCCATGGGTGGGATCTCCCGTGCTGGCTCCCAGCAAACCTCTGTCCATAGATAGATATATAGATAGATAGATAATAACTTGAAATTCTACGGATCCAAAGCTCAAACCAGAATGGGTCTCAAGGGGCTAAAGTCCACATGCTTGCAGTGCTGGGATCCATCTCGATGCTCCAGAAGAGAATGCATTTCCCTCCTAAATGACTTTCTGGTAGCCACCTACATTCCTTGGTTCATGGTCTTTTCTCAATCTTCAAAACCAACAGCATAGCATATTAAATGTTCTTTGACCTCAATTTTCTTATTCTCATTCAATATTTAGAGGACCTTGTTATTACATTTCACTAACCTGGATAAGCTGGGCTAATCTTTTTATCTTACTATGAAAGAAAGTCTTTTTCAGGTGTATGTTATTTGATGACACTGAAGAAACTTCAGGTAAAAGGATCAACTACTGAATGTATCAGAGTCTTCATAATAAGTGAAATGCTTCTCTTTCAAAATTACATACAAATAGCAGAAGAAGGGATAAATAAAATGTGGTGTATATACACATACACACACACACACACACACAAACACACACATAGTGGAATACAACTCAGCCATAAAAAGGAATGAAATAGTGCCATTTGCAGAGGCATGGGTGGACCTAGAGACTGTCATATAGAGAGAGATAAACAGAAAGAGAAAAACAAATATAATATTGTTGTTATGTGGAATCTAGAAAAATGATATAGATGAATTTGTTTGGAAAGTAGAAACAGACACACAGACATAGAGAACCAACATACAGGGATACTGAGGAGAGAGGGGGGAGGAAGGAGGGTAAATTGGGAGATTGAGACAGATATATAAACACTACTATGTATAATATAGTTAATGAGTGAGAACCTATTGTATAGCACAGGGAACTCTACTCGATGCTCTGTGGGACCTAAATGAGACAGAAATATAAAAAATAGGGGATATATGTATACACATAGTTGATTCATTTTGTTGTGCAGCAGTACTTAACACCACAATGTAAAGTGACTCCCATAAAAATTAATTTTAAAAAATAATAATAATCAAAATATTTACATATACATCTTATGATCTGGGATCAATTTTTTTCTTGCTTTTCATAATTCAAGAACTAACTAGATTTTAATAGTGATGGGGCTATCTGGTTTTTTAATTATCCTTTTCTTTTACAGACACATGCTGAAGTTGCTTAAATATTAATAGGTAAAATGATATTATATGTGGGAATTGCTTAAAAATAATCATCTTGTATGAACAGGAGTAGTGTGGCCAGGTTACAGGTCAGTAACTTGTGAAACCCATTGATGAGTTGATGAGTGTTCATTATACTCTTCACTACTCTTCACTTCTGTATATATGTGAATTTTCCTTAATAAAAAAGGTTTTAATGGTCCCAGTGGGAGAAGACACATTCTTCCAACATCTACCCCTGAGGACCTAACTGCAATTTTTTCCATTTTGATTATAGTCCCCATATTCCTGCAGTTATATTGCCCCAAGCTTACAAAAATAAAAAATTTTAATGAGAAGCTTTGAGAATTCAGCTTCTGGAGCTCAATAAACTTTGCCCTTCAGTTCACAAATATGAGGGAAAAAAGACATTCTCTCATGCTTCCTAGAAACATCACCCTGGCCCAGAGATCCACGCGCTGTTAGTTGTTCAGTCGTGTTCAACGCTTTGTGACCCCATGGACTGTAGCCCATCAGGCTCCTCTGGCTGTGGGATTCTCCAGGCAAGAATACTGGAGGGGGTTGCCATTCCCTTCTCCAGGTGCCTGGTGCCATCTTCCTCATGTTAGAGGCACGACTGCTGGCTACATGATTCACTTTCTTGGGATGAGTCCATCAGATTGGAAATAACAACACAGAGCATCCTCGGGAAATAGAAGAGAGGAATTTCCCCAGGAGCACTGTCAAGAGTAAGAAAACTGGACAAATCTATAGATTAAAAATGATACAGAAATGTTCAAGTGCTAACCAAGAAGGAATCCTCAAGTTTAATTACAGCCTCTTCTCTCTCCTCAGCTCCCTTGCCTTCTGCTCATTCCCACATTAGTTCTACAACCCTCTCCTAACTCATCAGGAACCATTTCTCTCCTAGTTTTCTCTTGGTCTACACTGGTCTCCCCCTAACATTTTACCCAGTGCCCAGTCTCCTCCTGCTCACCTGACTGTAACTTGCACATCAGAGGGGCCACACTCTTCATTAACTTGTGTGTTTCAGCGAGCACACACAGCCACGTTCAGTTGTCTCTGATGTACATGAATGACAGCACTCTCATCCCATTTGTTTCCAGGGAGATGAAATGAGACCATTCAGAAAAGATTAGCATGATTTCTGTACCTGGTAAGTTTAATAAATATTAACTGCTATTTATATCATTTCTTGAGTGCCTTCAATGAGCCAGACTGTTAGTCTGTCTGTGTATGTCATATGTGTTAGTCACTCAGTCGTGTCTGACTCTTTGCAACCCCATGGACTGTAGCCCACCCCTTTCCTCTGTCTATGGAACTCTCCAGGCAAAAATACTAGAGTGAGTAGCCATTCCCTTTTCCAGGAGATCTTCCCAATCCAGGGGTCAAACCTGGGTCTCCCACGTTGCAGGCAGATTCTTTACCACCTGAGCCACCAGGGAAGCCCTATTTTTGTACAATTTCAAATAGGATTTTTTTTCTCTATTATGCATCTGTTTATTGCTGGAAATGGGAAAGAAAATGATATATGTTTATATTTCAATCTAGTTTCACCAGAATGACTTCTTAGTTGTGATAGCTTTGCAATTGATTTTAGGTAGCCAGTTGATCATCTGAAAATGTGATCAATTTACTTTTACCCAAGATGTGACCCTATGATTGCTTTTTTTATTCTTTGGTCATATTGGTTTGAAATTTCAGAACAGAATTGGGTAGTGGCAGTGACATGCATACTTGTCTTCTGTATGATCTTCATGTAGATTTCTCAAATATTTTCATGTGTGGGTTGATATAAGCTGATGACTAAGGAAACCATTTTCATAGTAATGAAACCTGTTTAATTTCCTCAGAACTCCTTTCAAGCAGTATCTTTAGCATTCGATTAGACTATCCAATTTTTTGGATTTTTTTTTCTACTTATTTGCTCTACTGTAATAAATACATTACCAATATGAAATACTGGTTGCTTTCTAAGGTTAAATGTTACCTGGGCATAGTATTTGGTTTGCATGATAAACTACTAAATATTTTTATATTTTATTGCTATTTTCTTTGAGTTTTTTAAATAATATGCTAATTAGAGATTAGTCTCTGGTTTTTCTTATACCGCTGCTATCGTAGAAGGCATGTTGTATCATGATTAAAATAGCTCTAGAAAATATACTGGAACACTTATTTTCATGTGCCTCCAGATAATCTTTATGTATTTCAAACAGGTTTTGTGAGATTTCAAAATTAGCAATTTTTTTCTGGGAAAAATTGATAACTCCATAACTTATTTCATGATTGCCCATTATACATGTTAATCAAGTGAGTAGAAAATACCATGTCATTATCATAGTTTATGGAAATTATACACAGACCTATGCTTTTTTAATTAG
>SJYQ01095382.1:455246-498447 GCA_006410935.1 Redunca redunca
GCCCATTACACTTTATAAATTCAGAAAAATCTAAGGTTTTCCTAATGTAATAGTGATATCAAAGATACAATGTGAAGGAATATCATTATTAATAGCATTAAACCTAAAATACATTAAAACAATGTGTAGAAATTCTGCTATTTGCAACACCTCAGATGAATCTAGAGGACATTATAATAAGTGAAATAAGCCATACAGAAAAGAACAAGTATGATTCCACTTACATGAGGCATCTAAAATCATCAAACTCATGGAAGCATGGAACAGAATGTTGATTGGAATTATTGGCTGGAAGGGAAGGGAAATAGGGAATTCTCATTCAGGGTATCAAGATTTGTTATGCAAAATGAATAAATTCTAGGGATTTGGCATATAACATGGCGGTGGTGGTGGTGGTGGTGGTCTAGTCGCTAAGTCGTGTCTGACTTGCAACCCCATCAATTGTAACCCACCATGCTCCTCTGTCCATGGAATTTTCCAGACAGGAATACTGGAGTAGGTTGCCATTTCCTTCTCCAGGGATATAACATAGTAAACAAAGTTAATAATACAGTATTGTACTCTTTAAAATATGTTAGAGGAATAGACTGTAAGTGTTCATACCACACAAAAGAATACAAGGACATTTTTGGAGATAATAGGTATGTTTTTATGGGCTTCAAATGTTGCTCAATGGTGAAAAATCCACCAGCCAATGCAGGAGACTCGGGTTCCATCCCTGGGTTGGGAAGATGCCCTTGGGAGTAGGAAATAGCAACCTACTTCAGTATTCCTGCCTGGAAAATTCCGTGGACAGAGGAGCCTGGCAGGCTACAGACCCATGGGGTCTCAAAGAGTCAGACAGGACTAAGCATGCACCCACCCAAAGCTAAAAATAAAAGATGATTTATGTGAAGATAAACTCGATATTTAGAAACTCTAGGAGTCTATATTTAGAAATTCAATTTTGATTGAACTTATATAGGGACATTAATAATATAAATGAAATATAAATGGTGATTAACAATAATATTAGGGTTTTTTTCTTTTTTAACAAAAGGAGCACCTAAGGTCCAGAGGATCTAAGAAACTCTCAGTGAGTGAGAAGAGCTGCCTAGAGTTAGGGAATTCCCCATTCCCAAAGGACTGGGCAGATCGCTCAAGAGTAGTCATCAGGGACTCCAGGAAAATGATGATTGTTTGGGGATGCAGGCAAGCACTGGAGCGATGCTTTGCAAACTTGTATGTGTCAGAGTTTCCATGGGGGCTTGTTGAAGTGCCAAGTGCTAGCTTCACACCCAGCATATCTGATTCAGTAGGTCAGAGATGATTCAGTGGAAAAGAAACCACCTGCCAATGCAGGAGATACAGGAGATGCAGGTTCTATGCCTGCGTTGGGAGGATCTCCCAGAGGAGGAAATTGCAACCCACTCCAGTATTCTTGCCTGGGAAATCCCGTGGACAGAGGGGTCTGGCAAGCTACAGTCCATGGGGTCGCCAAGAGTCAGACACACAACTGAGCACAAATGCAAGTCAGACAAGCCTAAAAAATGTGTATTTCTAACATTTCTAGGGGTTGCTGGTGGTGCTCAGGAACCACAATTTGAGAAGTGCTGAACTTGAGATGATTTTTCTAAATGTCAACAGTAACCACAATTTGTCATCAAAGAAAGTCAATCCTTAGCCAAAATGAATGACTTCATGATCTTCCCGGGTTTGGGTTAAGGATATTTCTGTCTTTCTGGGGAATGTTTATTTGGGGTAAATTTTGTATTGCTTTTTTCCTCCTTGTTGGCTAGCCCAGCATAATCATGGAAAGAGGAAACCAAACAGGAATCAGAAACTTTCTCCTCTTGGGATTCGCAGAGGACCCAGACCTGCAGCCTCTCCTCTTTGGGCTGTTTCTGTCCATGTACCTGGTCACATTTACTGGGAACCTGGCCATCATCCTGGCTGTCATCTCAGACTCCCACCTCCACACCCCCATGTACTTCTTCCTCTCCAACCTGTCCTTTGCAGACATCGGTTTCACCTCCACCACCATCCCAAAGATGCTGTGGAACATCCAGAAACAGAGTCAAGTTATCACCTATGCAGGCTGCCTCAGCCAGGTATTTTTTTTCGTTGTGTTTGGATGCCTGGACAATCTAATCCTGAGTGTGATGGCCTATGACCGGTTCGTGGCCATCTGTCACCCCCTGCACTACATGGTCATCATGAATCCCCGGCTCTGTGGGCTGCTGGCTCTGGGGTCCTGGAGCCTCAGTGTCACAGGCTCCCTGCTCATGACCTTAACCCTTTTGAGGCTGTCCTTCTGCAGAAGCATGAAGATCCCACACTTTTTCTGTGATCTTCCTGAAGTCCTGAAGCTTGCCTGTTCAAACACCATCATCAATAACACAGTGGTGTATTTTATGACTATTATCCTAGGTATTTTTCCCCTCTCTGGGATCCTCTTTTCCTACTCTAAGATTTTCTCCTCCATCCTGAGAATTTCATCAGCCAGGGGGAAGTACAAAGCCTTTTCCACCTGTGGGTCTCACCTCTCAGTGGTTTCCTTGTTCTATAGCACAGGCCTAGGGGTCTACCTCAGTTCTGCAGTCACTTCGTCCTCTAGGACAAGTCTGGTGGCCTCAGTGATGTACACCATGGTCACCCCCATGCTGGACCCCTTCATCTACAGTCTGAGGAACAGGGACATGAAGGGGGCCCTAGGGAGACTTATCAGCAGGGCACCATGTCTCATTCACAGGGTCTTTAGAGGCCTCTCATAAGTAACTGGGCACATAATGTTGAGGACCAGACATCCTGGCTTCCTTCATTTAATGTTTTTCTCATTTTTTAAAGAAAAACTTTCCTTGGGTCTTCACAGCCCTCTCTATTTTCCTTCAGACTATATCTTTAGTTCCCTTTTTCAATTTGCAACCATATGAATTTAACTTCATATACACTGAACCTGATATTTTCTGTTACATTTAGTCATGATTTAAATTTCTTAAAAAATAAACTAAACTCATATTTTTAATATATATCCTCACAGTGATGGGATGTATACCTATTAGGGAAGTGTTGCCCTAAAAACTCCTTTACAGAGATGTTTTCTGAGGCTATGTGAATCAAATCAACTGGAAGAAGTGCCTTTTTATGAATAACTTTCAGTCACATCAAAACTTAGTGATGTATATTCCATTTCTGAAACTTGAAATCTGGGGCTAAACAGTTCAAAGCTGGCCTTCAAGAACTCAAGATCCTTGTGCTTTTCTGCTCTATCTCTAGCATGGGTCTTCCACCCTCATGGTCACAAAATGGCTTCTGCCCTTGCAGCCACTGCAACTGCATCCCAGGGAGGTGGAATGGATAAATATAATATAAAAGATATTCTTTCATCATTTTAGCACATTCTATCTAGCTTCCAACTTTCATATCTGCATCCTTTGCCTAAGGGATTTCTCTAGTCTGCCCTGCCCATGTTCAGAGAATTAATGTCCCAGGAGTCACTCCTTAACCAGAGACCAACAGGAGTTGGTATATAAATCACTTGCACATTGGGTAAGATAAGTCTGTAGGATATATATTTGTACTGGCTCCCTGTCTTTCCGCAGAAGTCCATGAGCCGATCGTGGTGGCAACTGGCTTGATAAACACACCTTTTATGGCTGTTTTCTCTTGCCTGACACACAGCTCTATTCCCTGGGACCACTAAAATCTTTGTCTTAACTAGACTGAGCTACATTTCCTGTATCACATAGTGGCTTTATAGGCAACACCACAAAAGATATGCCTACCCAGAACCTGTGAATGTGACCTTTTTAGAAGAAGCTTCTTTGCCAATTTAATTAAGTTAATGGTCTTGAAATGACATAACTTTGGATTACTTCAGTTCAGTTCAGAAGCTCAGTTCTGTCCAACTCTTTGCGACCCCATGAATCACAGCACGCCAGGCCTCCCTGTCCATCACCAACTCCCAGAGTTTACCCAAACTCATGTCCATCAAGTCAGTGATGCCATCCAGCCATCTCATCCTCTGTCGGCCCCTTCTCCTCCTCCTCCCAATCCCTCCCAGCATCAGGGTCTTTTCCAATGAGTCAACTCTTCGCCTCAGGTGGCCAAAGTATTGGAGTTTCAGCTTCAACATCAGTCCTTCCAATGAACACCCAGGACTGATCTCCTTTAGGATGGACTGGTTGGATCTCCTTGCAGTCCAAAGGACTCTCAGGAGTCTCCTCCAACACCGCAGTTCAAAAGCATCAATTCTTCGGTGCTCAGCTTTCTTCACAGTCCAACTCTCACATCCATACATGACCACAGGAAAAACCATAGCCTTGACTAGATGGACCTTTGTTGGCAAAGTAATGTCTCTGCTTTTGAATATGCCATCTAGGTTGGTCATAACTTTCCTTCCAAGGAGTAAGCGTCTTTTAATTTCATGGCTGCAATCACCATCTGCAGTGATTTTGGAGCCCAGAAAAATAAAGTCTGATACTGTTTCCACTGTTTCCCCATCTGTTTGCCATGAAGTGATGGGACCAGATGCCATGATCTTCGTTTTCTGAATGTTGAGCTTTAAACCAACTTTTTCACTCTCCTCTTTCACTTTCATCAAGAGGCTTTTTAGTTCCTCTTCACTTTCTGCCATAAGGTGGTATCATCTGCATATTTGAGGTGATTGATATTTCTCCTGGCAATCTTGATTCCAGCTTCTGCTTCTTCCAGCCCAGCGTTTCTCATTATTTACTCTGCATAGAAGTTAAATAAGCAGGATGACAAGATACAGCCTTGACGTACTCCTTTTCCTATTTGGAACCAGTCTGTTGTTCCATGTCCACTTCTAACTGTTGCTTCCTGCCCGGCATACAGGTTTCTCAACAGGCAGGTCAGGTGGTCTGATATTCCCATCTCTTGAAGAATTTTCCACAGTTTATTGTGATCCACACAGTCAAAGGCTTTGGCATAAGGCAGAAATAGATGTTTTTCTGGAACTCTCTTGCTTTTTCGATGATCCAGTGGATGTTGGCAATTTGATCTCTGGTTCCTCTGCCTTTTCTAAAACCAGCTTGAACTTCAGGAAGTTCACAGTTCATGTATTGGTAAAGCCTGGCTTGGAGAATTTTGAGCATTACTTTACTAGCCTGTGAGATGAGTGCAATTGGATTACTTGGGTGTGCCCTAAATTCAATGACAGTTCCTTAGAAGATACACGAGAGGGACTTTCCTGATGGTCCAATGGTTAATAATCCACCTTGAAATGCAGAGGACTTGAGTTTGATCCCTGGTTGGTGAACTAAGATTCCACAAGCTATGGGACAACAAAAGCCCACGCTACAACTACTGAGCCCACTTGCCACAGCTAGCGAGACCCTGTGCTGCAACAAAGATCCTGCATGTCACAACTAAGACCTGATACAGCCACATAAATAAATAAATAAAAATAAAGTTTTATCCCAAAAAATTAAAACATACAGAAGACATAAAGAAGAGAAAATCCTATAATATAAAGGCAGAAATTGGAGTGACGTGACCACAAGGCAAGGAACTCTTGGAGCCACAAGAAGCTGGAAGAAGCAAGGATTGATTCTTTCCTAAAGCAGGGGTTCCCAACCCCCAGGTCATGAATCCATACCCATCTATGGCCTGTTAGGAACTAGGCCATACAGCAGGAGGCGAGCAGCAGGCCAGCAAGTGAAGCTTCGCCTGTATTTACAGGTGCTCCCCTTCGCTTGCATTGCCACATGAGTTCTGCCTGCTACTCAACAAACTCAATAAACATAATGTGCTTGAATCATCCTGAAACCATGCCCCAAAGCCCAGGTCTATGGAAATACTGTCTTCCACAAAACCAGTCCCTGGTGACAAAAAGGTTGGGGTGCATGCGTGCTAAGTCAATTCACTCATGTCTGATTCTTTAAGGCCCTATGAACCACAGCCTGCCAGGCTCCTCTGTCCATGAGATTCTCAAGGCAAGAATATTGGAGTGGGTTGCCATGCCCTCCTCCAAGGAATCTTCCTCACCCAGGGATTGAACCCACGTCTACGTCTCCTGCATTGGCAGGTGGGTCTTTAACACTACCACCACCTGAGAAGCCCAAAAGGTTGGGGATCCCTGCCCTAAAGCCTTAACGGGGAGGACAGCTGTACTGACATCTTGATTTTGGATTTTCAGGCTTCAGAAATGTAAGAAAACAATTTCTGTTCATTGCTTCAGTCATGTTCGACTCTTTGCAACCTGAAGGACAATAGCCCACCAGTCTCCTCTGACCATTGGGATTCTCCAGGAGTGAATACTGGAGTGGATTGTCATGCCCTCCTCCACAGGATCTTCCCGACCCAGAAATCAAACCCAAGTCTCCTGCATTGCAGGCAGATTGTTCACTGCTGAATGGCTGGGGAAGCCCCATAAGGCACCCACATTGTGGTAATGTGTAACAGCAGCCATAGGGAACTAATACAGACCCTAAGGAAGATTCTTAGTATATTTGGAGCGTTACAGGAATCCGCTGCCATTTGTGGACATACACACACACAAACACACACACACACTGCTGAAAGCCTGCTGATTTGCCCACTGGCATGAAGCTGCAGAGGCCATTCAGGGGGCACTAGTGGTAAAGAACAAGACTGTACCACACTTCTCCCCAGCATGGTGTCAAAGGAGCTTGCCAAAGCAGAAGATCTTAATAAAATCCAGAGCTTCAAAAAGGAGCCTTCCAGGTGGCACTAGTGGTAAAGAACCCGCCTGTCAATGCAGAAGAAATAAAAGACACAGGTTTGATTCCTGGGTCAGGAAGATCCCCTGGAGAAGGAAATGGCAACCCACTCCAGTATTCTTGCCTAGGGAATCCTGTGGAATGAGGACCCTGGCAGGCTACAGTCCATGGGGTCACAAAGAGTTGTACATGGCTGAAGCAACTTAGCACACACCCACCTGAAGCTGCAGATGGACCTACAGCTGTTCTACATTCCCAGAGAAACTCATTGAGTCTCTCCACCTCTTTGGCCAAGTATGTCCATTTATCTCCATGACAAAGGGGTCTGGGTTCTGCAGGATCCCTCATCACTGAGGTCAGAAGCAACTCAGGTGAATACAGGCTTTATTCCATCCCCATGAGTTTCCATCTCTTGCTTGTAGCTTCCAGACTGCCTTTGATCACACCCCACGTTACAGTCCATCTTCTCAGGATAAATCCAGAAAGCAGGTCACATATTTTACAACAGAAAACTTCTGTGGTCAGAGATAAATTTGTCTCATTCTTGCTGGTATGAAGGATTGAAAGAATGAGAAGGTTATCTAACCCAATCCACAATTCCCCCCAAAATATTATTTGTATTCCCAAGGTATGGGAGGGATAGTTAGGGAGTTTGGGATGAACATGTACACACTCCTACATCTAAAATGGATAGCCAACAAGGTCATACTGTGTAGCACAGGAAACTCTGCTCAATGTTGTGGCAGCCTGGGTGGGAGGGGAGTTTGGGGGAGAATGGATACATGTGTATGTACGGCTGAGACCCTTTGCTGTCCACCTGAATTTGTCACAACAGTGTTAATCGGCTGTGATGACTATGACTATGCATGCTCACTCTTGTCTAACTCTTCACAATACCATAGACTGTAGCCCACTAGGCCCTCTGTCCATGGAATTTTCCAGGCAAGAATACTGGAGCAGCTTGCCATTTCTTTCTCCAGGGGATCTTCCCAACCCAGGGATTGAACCCAGATCTCCTGCATTGCAGGCAGATTCTTTACAGTCCAAGCCACCAAGGAAACCCTCATCAGCTATGTGCTCCTGACTATGATGCTTTGCACGTTGCCAACAAAACTGGAATCATCAGGAGCCAGTCGAACAGATGCCCTCTTCTCTCCGTCAGGCCTGATCAGGGTATTGACCTCAGCCACATCAATGTCACGGAGCTTCTTCACAGCCTGTTTAATTTAGAACTTGTTAGCCTTGACATCCACAGTGAATACCAGTTGTTTTTTTCATGGCTGACTCAGTGGTGAGGGGTAATTTGATGATGGCATAGAGGTCAAGTTTGTTTCTCCTAGGGGCGCTCTTCTGAGGCTATTTGGGCTGCCTCCTGAGCAGTGGTGTTTGGGGCTGCCAGAAGGTGGGTAACGTCCAGATCTTCTCTTTTCTGTGACTGTGGACAGCTTTCAACATTGCTTTCTTGGCCTCCAAAGCCTTGCTTTGGCTTCGGTTTCAGAGGGGCAGGGGCTTCCTTCTTCACCTTCAGTGCCATCTTCATGAAAAGACGTGACTTTATTTTGCAACGTTTATTTATTTGGCTGTCCCGGGTCTTAGCTATGGCACACAGGATCTTTGATCTTCACTGAACCATGAGAACTCTGAGTTATGGAATGTGGGATCTAGTTCCCTGACCAAGGATAGAACCCAGGAACCCTGCATTGCAAGCGCAGAGTCTTAGCCACTGGACCACCAGGGAACTTCTCGATCTAGGACTTCTAACCTCCAAAACGATGAGGAAGAAAAAATTCTATCGTTTAAGCCACTCAATCTGTGGTACTTTGTCACTGCAGCCCTAAAGAACTAGCATACCCTGCTTCTACAGGAGCCCTCTGGGGACGCAGAACACTGACCATGGGGTGGATAGAGACAAAAGCTGAAATTCTAGTTTAACACTTGGATCTCAGGCAAAGTTCCCCAAGGTCCATCGTAGAGTAGAATATTTTATAAGTGGATAAGCTTCTTGTCTTCTCATGGAATATTTCTAAACTCTTACCATAATTGTCTCCAATTGTTGTTGTTCAGGCACTAAGTCATGTCTGACTCCTTGCCACCCCACAAACTACAGCACACCAGGCTTCCCTGTCCTGCACTATCTCCCAGAGTTTGTTCAAACTCATGTCCATTGAGTCAATGATGCCATCCAACCACTTCATCCTCTGTCGCTCCCTTCTCCTCTTGCCATCAATCTTTCCCAGCAGCACAGTCTTTTCCAATGAGTCGGCTCTTCATGTCAGGCGGCCAAAGTACTGGAGCTTCAGCTTCAGAATCTATCCTTCCAATGAATATTCAGGGTTGATTTCCTTTAGGATTGACTGATTTGATTTCCTTGCTATCCAAGGGACTCTAAAGAGTCTTCTGCAACACAATTTGAAGGTATCAATTCTTTGGCCCTCAGCTTCCTTATGGTCCAACTCTCATACCTGTACATAGCTTTGACTACACAGACTGTTGGCAAAATGATGTCTCTGCTTTATTAATATGCTGTCTAGGTTTGTCATAGCTTTTCTTCCAAGGAGCAAGCATCTTAATTTCATGGCTGCAGTCATCATTCACAGTGATTTTGGTTCCATGGTGAGATAGATTAAATAGATTAAAGATTTCTGAAGTGCTTGTCCCAAGTTCTCTCAGTTTCTTATGCTGAAGAGTTCTCTTAAAACCTTTAAGAAATGGAGGGTGGCACATCCCAAAACCTACCTATGTTTGAATTTCCCACCCTATCCTCCCCTCACCTTTAGGAGAGGTAAGTGCTCAAGTGAAGCTTAATTCAATTTAGAAAAAATTAATATTATATTTCTTAGACAAAAGGATCATGGAGTTGAGTTATATTTATAGCAGCTATAATCATGTTACCTTCTGTTTTTCCTTGTTCTCCCCACACCTTTAGTAAGGTCTCATGTAATTTCCCACCTGGTTCATTAGCCTGCCAGAAAATAATGGTTAAACTTTAATATCCACCCTTACATATAAGGAGCCCCCTGGGGCCAGCCTGGGACTGTCCAGGCCAATTAGTCCCAGGGGTCAAGTATCAGGGTTACAAGTCCCCACTATTCATCTCCATGCTTCTCCATCTCCACCTGCTTTCCCAGTTCCCAACAATGAGGTGTATGAAGTAAAAGGTTTAACTCAGAGGATAAGGGGTGCTCAAAGCCTGTACACCCCAAAGAAAGCACTGGCCCTAGAATGCTTCCTGAAACATGACCTCTGAATCCCTGGAATATCTTGCCTGATAAAAGTGTCTTTGTTTACCTGGGGCCTTAATCCATGCCAGGTAGTCTGGTCGATGGTGAATGCCCGTTTTTGTTCACCTGGGACCCAGGGCAATGCTATACTGTGCGTGCCTAGTGGCTCATTCATGGCTGCTGTAGCCCTCCAATCCATGGGATTCTTTAGGCGAGAATACTGGAGTGGGTTGCCATTTTCTGCCCCAGGGGATCTTTCCAACCCAGGGATCAGACCTGCGCCTCCTGTGTCTCCTACACTGCAGGCAGATTCTTTACCCACTGAGCCATCGGGGAAGCCAGGCTTTGTTCACCTGGGACCCAGGGCAATGCTATATTACTTTGACCTCTGGAGGGACTCAGGCTTCCCTGGTGCCTCAGATGGTAAAGAATTCACCTGCTACTGCAGGAGGCCTGCAATCTCTGGGTCAGGAAGATCCCCTGGAGAAGGGAATGGCTGCCTACTCTAGTATTCTTACCTGGAGAATCCCATGGACAGAGGAGCCTGGTGGGCTGGAGTCCATGGGGTCACAAAGAGTCAAACATGACTGAGCGACTAACACTGGAGAGACTCAACAATGAGCTGTGAAGGTCAGCAGGAACTCCATGCCTATGTGATACACTTGGATAAAAACTCTGGACACCAAGGTTCAGGTGGGCTTCCACGGTTGGCAGTATTTCGTACGTGTTGTCACACCTCGATGCTGAAAGAATTAAGGGCTATTCATGCAATTCCCCTGGGACAGGACAAGCGGCATCTCACACCTAGTCTCTTCTGGACCCTGTCACCTGCATCTTTGCCTTTGCTGATTTCAATGTGTCTTTTCAGTGCAGTAAACCATAAATGAGAGTATCCTAGCTTTTTCAAGTTCTATGAGTCCATCTGGTATATCATCAAATCTGAAGGTGGTCATGGGGACTCCCCACACAGAAGCCATGGATATTGTTTTAAAGCTAGACAGTGTATTTAAAAAGCAGAGACACACTTTGTCAACAAAGGTCCATACAGTCAAAGCTATCATTTTTCCAATAGTCATGTACAGACATGAGAGTTGAACTGTGAAGAAGGCTGAGCACTGAAAAGTTCGTGTTTTGGAACTGTAGTGCTGGAGATGACTCTTGAGAGTCCCTTGGACAGGAAGGAGATCAAACCAGTCAATCCTAAAAGAAATCAACCCTAAATATATACTTGAAGGACTGATGCTGAAGCTCCAATATTTTGGCCACCTGACACAAAGAGCAGACTCATTGGAAAAGACCCTGATGCTGGGAAAGATTGAAGGAAAAAGCAAAAGCGAGCAGCAGAGGATGAGATGGTTAGATAGCATCACCAATCCAATGGACATGAATTTAAGCAAACTTCAGGAAACAGTGGAAGACAGAGGAGCCTGGCTGTGCTTCAGTCTACAGAGTCGCAGAGTTGGACACAACTCAGCAACTGAACAACACCACTGAGGAATAGCAGTTTACCTTCTTGAGTTCCATCACTCTGAGAAAATGAGGAACACAAGCTGACCCCTCATCTTGTTGAACCTGAAGCTGCTCTTACCCCTAATCCCAGAGCAAATATCTCCTCCTCTGGCTTGCTCATGGCCTCCCCCACAAATTTTCAGTATATGCCCAGAGAGAAACAGACACCTTAGACATCTTTCATTCCTGCTCCTTTATCTCAGTTTCCCCCCAAACACACTGGAAAGAACACGTGTGTTCAGTGCACAGTCACTCGGGCAGTGGTTCTTCCCCAGGAACCCCCTCCCCGACCCCCTTCCCTCCTCTCTGGGTGGCAGAGCAGGGGGCAGGCTCTCACATGGCACTCTCGTTTCCTCCCCGTCCCCTGGACGCCCCTTTCTCCTGTGCCATGAGCGACTTGTAGGGCTTCCCCAGGCTGGGGAGGGTGAGTTCAGCTTCCTGCAGCTCCAGCTCCCGCTGAGACAGATGTTCAATGACGGCCGCTCCAATAGAGTCCCCCAGCACATTGGTCATTGTGCGAAGTCGGTCACTGCAGAGGGGAGGGGAGAGAGAAGCTGCCGTTAATCAAGGCTTGAGACACTCCACAAAGAAGGTGCAGCAGCTGGGGGCTCCTTGTGCCCTGGAGTCAGGGCTCACACTCCAGTCGAACACAGGTTGGACCAAGCTCTGATGTGCTCATATTTGTTCTCAGCAGTGCAATTCTTTTTTTAATGTAAATGTCTGACATAGCAAATTAGGGGTTTGGACATATATATGGAATTTAGAAACATGATACTGATGAACTTATTTGCAGGGCAGGAATAGATACACAGATGCAGAGAATAGACATGTGGACACAGAGGGGGAAAGAGAGGGTGGGACGGGTCGAGAGAGTAGCACTGACATATATGCAAGACCTTGTGTGAAACAGATAGCTAGTGGGAACCAGAAGCAGAGACGTTACTTTGCCCACAAAGGCCCGTCTAGTCAAAGCTATAGTTTTTCCAGTAGTCATGTATGGACGTGAGAGTTGGACTATAAAGAAAGCTGAGCACCAAAAAAATTATGCTTTTGAACTGTGATGTTGGAGAAGACTCTTGAGAGTCCCTTGGACTGCAAGGAGATCCAACCAGTCCATCCTAAAGGAGATCTGTCCTGGGTGTTCATTGGAAGGACTGATGTTGAAGCTGAAACTCCGATACTTTGGCCACCTGATACAAAGAGCTGACTCATTTGAAAAGACCCTGATGCTGGGAAAGATTGAAGGTGGGAAGAGAAGGGGACAACAGAGGATGAGATGGTTGGACGGCATCAGCAACTCAATGGACATGAGTTTGAGTGAACTCCAGGAGTTGGTGATGGACAGGGAGGCCTGGCATGCTACAGTCCATGGGGTTGCAAAGAGCTGGACATGACTAAGCAACTGAACTGAACTGAACTGGGAACCTGCTAGGGAACTCAGCTCGGTGCTCTGTGATAACCTACAGGGATAGGAGGGGGTGGGAAGGAGGGAGGCTCAAGAGGGAAAGGATATATGTATACCTGTGGCTGATTCATGTTGCTGTACTGCAGAAACACTGTAAAGCAATTCTACTCCAATTTTTTAAGTAAATTAATTCATTTTAAAAAAGAAAATTAGGGGTTATGAGCTGAACAGCATACAGAATGAGGACGGTAACCACTGTGAGTAAATAAGACCCTGCTGGAAACCATCTAAAAGGGAGTGAGATCCAGGCAAGAGCTCCAAGATGGAGATGAAAGTCCAGATTTTTATATGTAAACCTCCTATTATTAAAAGTTGAGAAAATTCCTTGGCATTCCAGTTGTTAGAACTCAGATTTCACTGCCAGGGCTTGGGTTCAGTCCCTAGTCAAGGAACTAAGATCCAACAAGCTCTGCAGCACAGTCAAAAATAATTAATTAAAAAATAAATGTTGAGGGGGGCTCCCCCGGTGGCACTAGTGGTAAAGACTCTGCCTGCCAATGTAGGAGATGGGGGTTCATCCCTAGATCAGGAAGAATCCCTGGAGGAGGGCATGGCAAACCACTCCAGTATTCTTGCCTGAAGAATCCCATGGACACAGGAGCCTGGCGGGCTACAGACCATGGGGTCACAAAGAGTCGGACACAACTGAAGAGACACACACACACACAAGTTGAGGGGCTTCTCTGGTGGTCCAGTGGCTAAGACTCTTCACTCCCAAAGCAGGGGGCGCAGATTCAATCCCTGGTCAGGGAACTAGATCCCACATGCCAAAACTAAGAGTTCGAATACTGCAACAAAGATAGAAGACCCGCATGCCCCAGCTAAGACTTGGCACAGTCAATAAATCAATCAATAAATAAAATTTTAAAAATAAAATTTGAGAATTTTTTTTAAATTTGCAAGTCATCTCCACCCCATAGATCACCTTTTTTTATTATTTCTACATAAGGCAGGTACCATAGGGCTTTTCTGGAAGATGGGTAAAGCCCCTCATGGCTTACTTCCCTACTTCCAAAGATTAACTCTATGGAATTTGGGTCCATACTGCTTGGGGTGTTCTCCAAGGCCCTCTTTTCATTCTAAAATTCTAGAGCTCTGTCCTTGCTGCAATGAGAGCCCATTCATTGGGAGTCCTACAGGGAAAGCAGGGGATTCAAGGAGAGAGAGTAGAAGAGTCTGAAGAACACTCACAGGAACCAGTCCACAGCGATGATGAGCGTGATGTCTTCAGTGGGCAGGCCGACTGAGGTGAGCACAATCACCATGGTGACCAGACCTGCCTGGGGGATGCCGGCAGCCCCGACGCTGGCTGCTGTAGCTGTGATACTGCACAGGGAGAAAGGACACAGGGACGCAGGCAGTGGGGAGGGAGAAGTGAGGGGGTGTTAGGAGAGACACAAAAAAGGGAAGGGGTCAGATCCCCAAGATAAGAGCGAATTCAAAGCGACTTTTATCAAAAGCCAATGCAGAGATACCCCCTCATCTTTTACTGGGATCTGGCTGGAGTTTCATCCAATGATGGACGTTTTAAACAGTTCACATTGCAGATGCAAGAGCAGGTGTTTTGCTGTTTTTTTTTTAAGCTGAGTTGTTGTTGTTGTTGTTGTTGTTGTTGTTGTTGTTGTTGTTGTTTAGTTGCCCAGTCGTGTCTGACTCTTTGCAACCCCATGGACTGCTGCCCACCAGGCTCCTCTCCCCATGGTATTTCCCAGGCCAGAATACTGGAGTGAGTTCCCATTTCCTTCTCCAGGGGATCTTCCCGACCCAGGAATCAAATCCCCATCTCCTGCATTGGCAGACAGATTCTTTACCACGGAGCCACGAGGTATGCCCCTTAAAGCTGAGTTATGTTTTATTCCGGGACCTTTCTGAGCCAGAGTGACAGCCACTCTGATAGCTCTGAGGAAAGGTTCTGAAGATGTTAAGGATGAAGGACTTTTTGTTGGGAAAAAAAAAAGAGAAAAAAATAAAACTTGTCAGGAAATATCTAAAAGATTACTGCTAAACACAAAAATAAAAATTAAAAAAACAAGAGAGTAGCCCTGACATATATACACTACCCTGTGTAAAATAGATAGCTAGTGGGAAGCTGCTGTGTACCACAGAGAGCTCAGCTCAGTGCTATGCGGTGACATAGAGGGGTGGGATGGGGGCGGGAGAATGGGANGGGGTGGGATGGGGGAGGGAGAATGGGAGGGAGGCTCACAATAGAGGGGATATGTGTTTACTTATAGCTGATTCACACTGTTGTACAGCAGAAACCAACACAACACTGTAAAGCAATTATCCTTCAAATAAAAATTAAAAATTAATTTTTAGAATCATCCTCCAATTAAGATTTAAATTAAAAACACCAGACATCTCAAGTCGGTGATTTGAGTGCTTTTCTATGTACGGGACAATACAAGAGTCTGGCCCGTTGATATCATTCCTAGATGTGCATCTGAACTATACAGGGCCAGTAGCCTGCTTTGCTCCATCCTGAATTGCCCCCAAGGGGCACCTCTGGGGGCAGCTGCAGTGGCCAATAGCTGATGGCAGGGTGACAACCTTTGTTTACTGAAAAGACCAGCGACATTTTTTTTGTCCACAGATGCAAAGGAAAGCAAGCAGTCAGCAAGGCATGAGTGTCTGGGGATGTCATATCCATGCCACCCAGCTTCCCTCGTGGTTCAGTGCTAAAGAATTCATCTGCAATGCAGGATTCACGGGTTCGATCCCTGGGTTGGGAAGACACCCTGGAGGAGGAAGTGGCAACCCACTCCGGTATTCTTGCCTGGAGAATCCTATGGACAGAGGAGCCTGGTGGGCTACAGGCCGAAGGTGTTGCCAAGAGTCAAACAACTGAGCGACTAAACAACAACAAACCCTGCCACCCAGTGCCTCACCCAGAGAGAGCAACGTGAGAGGTGATCCTGGCGCTCCTTACAGTTTCCTCAATGTTTCCTTCTTTGCTCCTTTAGTCTCCCTACGTGTAAAAGCAGGGATATAACCCGCTGCCTCTGGGGGCTGGAAGAGGGCAGAAGAATCAACCTGGGCAGCAGCCATGAGGCAGAAGCTTGAGTCCCCCATACACACATGTGCTAGAAGTAGGTGGGTCAGTATAGAGAGGTCCTGATGCCAGGAAGGACACTCTGGAAGGTGGGCTAAGCTCAGAATCAAAAGAAGAAACTGTCCATGGCACTGAGTGAGTGAAAAAAACATATACACTTACATGTATATGGCTCAGGAAAACTAAAATGTACAACACCTAGAAAATGAAAAAGATGGTGATCCATCACCAAGTAGAGGGTCAGACTGAATCGAGAGTAGGCTAACGAATTGAGAGGGTAGCATCAATACATATACACCATCAGGGGTTAATAAGACAGCTAGTGGGAAGCTGCTGGGTTTCCCAGGTGGCGCTAGTGGTAAGAACCCACCTGCCAATGCAGTAGATATAAGAGATATAGACTCGATCCCTGGGAAGATCACCTGGAGGGCATGGCAACCCACTCCAGCATTCTTGCCTGGAGCATCCATGGACAGAGGAGCCTGGCAGGCTACAGTCCATGGAGTCACAAAGAGTCACACATGACTGAGTGACTGAGATGATATATAGCAAGGGTTTCATAAATGTTGGCCATCACCATCACCACCAAAACCATTATCACCACCATCACCACAATCAACACCATCCACACCATCTCCACTATTACCAACACAATCTACATCATCATCATCACTGTCATCAGCATTACTATCATCAGTGTCTCTTCCTTAGACTAGATTCTCCCTAAGTTCAGCAACCATGTCTTATTTTTTCCTGCACCCCTCAATACACCACCCCCCAACCAATATCCAAAGGCTCCCTTCCCTCCAACACCATCCCTGCCCCCAACCAAGCTAATGACTTCTCAGGTCTCACCTGTTGGCAGGTTCCAACCAAGGCCAACTCACCTGATAGTTGTGATCTGGCCCAGGTTGAGCTCATAGTTGTTGACTTGGGCGATGAAGATAGCGGCCAGGGCCTCATAGAGGGCGGTGCCGTCCATGTTGACAGTGGCCCCCACGGGCAGTACGAACCTGGTGATGCGACGGTCCACACCGAGGCCCTCCTCTAGACAGCGGAAGGTGATGGGCAGTGTCGCAGAGCTGGGGAAGAGAGCCCCAAGGACTGAGGATAGTGGGTAGCCCTGGGCCCAAGGAGGGCTCCCCTTGAGAACACTGGGAAGCACGCTGGGAACTAGAGTAAGGGGAAGATGGCAGATGTATAACATTTCAGGGGCTGATAACTGTGCATGGGGGAGAGGGACTCTTCACGACACAGGGAGCACACAGCAGTGACACCCCACAGGCTCAGGTCTCTTGACCCACCTAAAGTCAATAGCTGAAGGCTACTTACTACACAGTAGTTCAGGTCACTGGTTCATGCCACTAGTTCACTCTAACTATCCACTCCCAGAAAGAAGAGGAAAGGTCTTCTAAGTTCCCACCTCTCAGGGCTAAGAGAAGGGTATTACAGAAGACTCCTATTCCCCACTTCCCATGTTTACTTGGGGACTGACCTCAGCTATACTAGCCTTCTCGGCCTTTTTCCCCACTTGGAGCCAGCTGATCCATAAAACATGTGCTCTGTCTGGTCCACTTTATATCATGCAAAGAGAAGCCTGGATCCACAGAGAGGATATTTAGGTATCCATGCCTGTGGCAACCTGGTGAGTTTAATTCTGGGCGTACAAGCGAGCCAACCCTACTTGACCACAGATCAAGAGGCACATTCTTCAGTGTATAAGCAATAAAAATTATATTCTTCTTTCATCTGGTTGGCTCTAGTGATATGTCTCAGATTGTTTTGAACTTGGTTGATGGGAGAAAGGGATGCTTCTTATGAACCCCCTGAAACCACAAAATAAAAGAAGCCAAGAGATCTCCCAGAGGCCATCTCAAGGCAAGATGAGCCCCTACAAGCTAGAAAATGACTGAGATCAGGAGGCATGTTGGAACCTTTGTCCTAACCTCAAAGTTGGTAGCTGGCTCTCTGTCCATATTAAATAGAAAAACAGAAGAGGGGGAAAGAGTCACAACAGCCAGTGCATGACAAAGATCAGTGCCCAGGTGTTGGGTGCTAAGTCACTTCAGTCATGTCTGACTCTTTGTGACCCTATGGACTGTAGCCTGCCAGGCTCCTTTGTCCAAGGGATTGTTCAGGCAAGAGTGCTGGAGTGGATTGCATTTCCTCCTCCAGGAGATCTTGATCTACCTTCAAAGAGCCACTGACACTACTCAATAGCCCAGATGAGGTTCTAAAGTGGTAGAAAGGGCAGGACTCCCAGGAGATCCTGGGAAAGACAAAGAGTGGATCTAGGAAAGGTACCAGAAGTGGGGGTCAAGGTCATACCTGGAAGATGTGCCCATGGCGGTGATGAGAGCCTGCAGTATTCCTCCAATGAAGGGGAAAGGATTCCGGTGGGTGATGAGGAAGTAGATGAGAGGCAGGATGCCACCGGCATGGACGAACAAACCCACAATGACGGTCAGGGTGTACATGCCCAGCTGACCCCCCAGGACGGCCATGTCTTCCATCTCTAAGATCTTGCCAGCAATCAGGAACAGGATACCCACGGGTGCATACCTGGGCCAAGCCAGACACCTGTCAGGCCTTCCTCATGACCTCCTCTGGCACTAGCAGCCCCAAGCCTTTGCCCATATAGACCCTGGAGCCAGGCAACACCCACCATACAGCATCTGACTCCCCTCCAACCTCCCCGACACAATAACCTATGGGGCGGGTTTACATGAACATATCCCCTCTTTTCTTCCTGCTTATCCACAGCTCACCCTCAGTCCTACAACTCCAAGATATACTCTCTTATAAGGGCTCTCCTTCACCCGCTCCCCACTTCAAAGACCTCCCAATAATCGCTGTCTTCAGGACTTCCTCCTGAGGCGATGCCCAGATACTCCCTATCTCTGACCCTCTAACTTCCTTCATTTCCCATATATGTACCTCATATGCCCCTATTCTCTTCCCTAAAAGTGCATATCCTCACTCATTCACCAGCCCTGAGCTATTTCAACTGGATTTCCCATAGACATCTCAAAACAATCTCTCTCAAATATCCTGATATCACTTATTTGTGGAATCTTTAAAAATGGTACAAATGAACCTATTTACAAAACAGAAATTGTGTCACAGATGTAAAAAACAAACTTATGGTTACCAAAGTGAAAAGGGGGAAATAAATTGGAAGAGTGGGATTAACATATGCACGTTACTATCTATAAAATGGATAACTAATAAGAACCTACTGTATAGCACAGGGAACTCTGTTCAATACTCTGTGACGACCTACATGGGAATGCAATCTAAAAAAGAATGGATATATGCATGTATAGTTTATATAACTGACTCACTTCATCTGAAACTAACACAACATTGTAAATAAACTATATGCCAATAAAAATTAATTATAAACAACCTGTCTTATTAAATTACCTATTTATTCATTTACTCAACAAATATCCATTGAGCACCTACTATGTTCCATTCACATGGTCCCTGCCCTCTCGGTGCTTACATTCTAATGGGTGAAATACACAGNTTACTCAGCAAATATCCATTGAGCACCTACTATGTTCCATTCACATGGTCCCTGCCCTCTCGGTGCTTACATTCTAATGGGTGAAATACACAGTACACAGAGAAATATGTCATTAAAAACTTCAGTGTGTGATAACTGCAAAAGAGAGTCACTTCTGAGTGGGACTCTAAGAAGGAGTGGTCAGGGAGGGCTTCTTGGAAGATGTGACATTTGCACTGAGACCTGAATGATGAAAAGCAACCATGCATATCTGAGGGGAAAGCGCTGCAGGAACAGCGCAAAGACCCAGAGGTGAATGTGAGCTAGGAGTATAGGAGGAGCAGAGAGAAGACCAGTGTGACTGGAACAGTGAATGAAAAAGATAGTAGAAGAGACAGAAGAAGCAACTTCATCAGGAGCTCACCTGTTTTCCTGTCAAATCAGCTCATTGCTTAGTTTTATGAGTTTCTGCCAACAGTGCCCTAATTAACCCATCACCTGGCTTCCTCTGTTACTTGTCTCTCTTTAGAAATTGAAGTCTACACTTGTTCATTGTCATGGAGGATGTATTACAGGAGGTGAGGACCACTTGGGAAGTTGGTGCAACAGCTTAGGGCAGAAATGATGAGACCCAAGCTAAGGCTGTGGAAATAAGAATACAGGAGACACACCTCCAGACATTTCTGGGCTCAAGGATAGGCCTGGTGGGTGATTGCTGAATTGTCCCCAACTCTGTGTCTATGAATATTCCCAGACTCCTCACCTCCATCCTTCTTTCTCATCCTCTGCAAAATCCCTCAACTCTGGATCAATTGGACATGATTTCTTTCTTTGCATACTCAGCTACCTGGCACATATAGCGTACGTGAGTGCTTGCTCAGTCGTGTCTGACTCTTTGTGATCCCATGGAATGAAGCCCACCAGGCTCCTCTGTCCATGAAATTTTCCAGGCAAGAATACTGGAGTGGGTTGCCATTTCCTGCTCCAGGGGATCTTCCCGACCCAGGGATTGAACCTGCAACTCCTGCATCTCCTGCATTGACAGGCAGATTCTTTACCATTGTGACACATGGATATTTTCCCAAACATGCCAAATACCACTATAAACCTCATGGTTCCCAATTCAGTTTTCAATAATTCTTTTCAATTTTCTTGCTTATCCTTGATAAGCTTCCCCTCCAAGCTAAGTTGAGATCTTGGAAAAGCAGCTAGTAGGGTCCAGGGCATCAGACCTCATGGGGTTAACTGGACTCAAGTGGGTAAGAAAGGGGAGAAGGAGACTTCTCCCTCCTGCACAGCCTCAGAACTGAAATTGTGAATACAGTGAAGTGACCTTACTGGCCCCACAGTCCCCATCCCCTCCTCTTCTGAAACTTTTATTCCTAATGACAAAGTGGTTATGTGCAATGCATACAAACATACTATGGGTCTTCCGGTTCAGTACTGGATTCCCTTTAATATATTTTATGTTGCAAGTTATTTTGCTTCCTTCTCTTGTACTGCCAGTCCTGTTTTGCTTTCCTTCTTGGGTTTTGTTTTGTCTATTTTTTGTTGTAACCTCTTGAAGTAACAGCACTTTAAAAAGGGTGACACCTGGGGCTTCCTTGGTGGTCCAGTGGTTAAAAATCTGCCTTGCAATTCAAGGGACATCAGTTCAATCCCTGATTCAGGAAGATCCCACATATTGTGGGGCAACTGAGCCCATGTGCCACAAGTAATGAGCCTGCACTCTAGAGACTGCAGGCTGCAACTACCGAGCCCAGTGGGCCGCAACTACCGAAGGGTGCGCAACGTGCCCTAGAGCCCGTGTTCTGCAACAAGTGAAGCCACCACAGTGAGAAGCCTGTGCAAAACTGCAGAGTGGCCCCCACTCGCCACAACTAGAGAAAGCCCGTGTACAGCAACAAAGACCCAGCTCAGCCAAAAGGAAATAGAAATCTTTTTTCAAAGAATGACAACTGAATTACAAGGCAGAGACCACGTTGAGCCTGATGGGAGACCACTCTGTATCCATAACTTTTGTTTTTAATCAAACAAAAATTTTTAACATTTACCCTTTAATTTTCATTTAAAATCAATTTATTTAAATATTTTAGCTGTAAGTTCTGAATAGTGAAGATACAGTAGATGCTGCGAGCACTCAGTACTGTCTCCCACTCCCTCTCCCCACCCCAATCCCCAGGCCTTGCCTCTTTGTTCAAGATACAAACAGGCACTCGGCACCCTGCTGCTTTCCCAGGCTCTCAACTTAGCCGCTAGCCCTTCCCGGCCACTTTCACCTGATTTGGGATGATGTACAAAGTCTTCCCCAATTTGGGAAGACAGCCTTGTTCACATCTTCCACCATTATTCCCAACATATGCGCCCACCTTCTTGAACTCCTCATCATTCCCCAGACGACTCAGAATCTTTCAAGCTTCGCATGTTCTCTTCCCTCTGCTTGAAGTACCTCTTCCTTCTTCATGTCCTGTTGGACTCCTACTCACCTTTCAAGACCCAGCTAAGAGGTGGACTTCTCCATGACTTTCTCCTCACCTTCCCAGGCAGAGTTCACTGCATATAGCTCACTGGCGGCTCTTTTTTCTGTATTCCCTATACTATTTTTTTTCTTTTGAACCTTTTATTTTGTACTTGGGTCTAGTCGATTAACCATTTCGTGGTAGTTTCAGGTGAACAGCGAAGGGACTCAGCCATAACGTATACATGTATCCATTCTCCCCCAAACTCCCCTCCCATCCAGACTGCCATGTAACACTGAGCAGAGTTCCATGTGTTCTGCAGTAAGTAGGTCCTTGTTGGTTATCCACTTTAAATAGAGCAGAGTGTACATGTCCATCCCAAACTCCCTGACTATCCTGTCCCCCTGACAATCATAATTTCGTTTTCTAAGTCTGTCAGTTTTTTTCTGTTTCATAAGATCATTTGTAGCATTTCTTTTTAGATTCCACATATAAAGGATGTCATGTTTTTCTCTTTCTCTGACTTACTTCACTCAGTATGACATTCTCTAGGTCCACCCATGTTGCTGCAAATGGCATTATTTCATTCTTTTTAATGGCTGGGTAATATTCCATTGTGTATAAATACCACATCTTCTTTACCCATTGCTCTGTCAATCATTTTCCCTATACTTTTTTTTTTTTACTTTATTTTGCTTTACAATACTGTACTGGTTAAATGTGTCTTGACTCTAGAACCTTCCCCCTTGTATCATATTTATCTAATATGCATCTGTCTCCTCTAAGACTTTGCGAGCTCTTTAAAGACAAGGATTGAATCAAGTTACCTCTGTATTCCAGAGTTCGAAACAAAGTCTGCCTGGGAAAATGTCTGATGGGATTTAAAGAGTGAATGAATGAATGTGTCAATTAAGGAATAATTAGCAAGTGGATAAATGAATAAGAAAATGAGCAAATGAAACATGAATGATGTGTGTGTGAATGAATGAGTGGGTTAAGCAAACAGATGAATGAATGCAGGGGATATTTGATTAAATGATAGAATAACAAATATAGAGATGAACAAGTCAGTCAAAGAATGAGTCTGAATGAATAAATGACTTAGTGAGAAAATCGATCAATCAGTTAATCAATGGGTTAACTAATGCATGGGTGAGTTTGTGAATGAATTTACGAGTGAATGAATATATGAATGAGTGAATTAACTTATGCACAGACAAATGAGAAAATGAATAAACCAATGCATGGAAGAATGATGATAAATAAATAAATGAGTGAATGGATAATGTGGCTAATCCACAGAAGAATGAGCAGATGAGTAGATGAATGATGGAGTGAATGAACAATGCACAGAAGCATGAGTACAAATGAACAGATGAGTGGATACATAGATGAACAGGGGAGCGAATGAGAGAATAAACCATTCATTCACAAAGGACTGAACGAATGAGTGAATGAGTGGGTGAGTGAATTAACCAATACACATACAGATGACTTTGGCCAAAGGCTCCCCACAACCATTTCAGTAGCTAACCACAGCCTGACTTCCCAATCCTGACATCCTACCCATGTACCATCACGATCACTCCCTGGCCCCATCACAGCCCCACTCACCAGATAATGATGCCCACCAGCCTCATAATAGCCTCATTGAGGCTGTCGAAGAAGTCCCGCAGGACTCGGCCCTTGTGTTTCATGCCACCAATGACCAGCCCAAAGGCCACTGAGAAGACCACAAGGCCCAGGGCATTGATGCCATTGGCTGAGCCAGGCACAGGTACAGTCTCTTCAAAGCTCAGCACCTCCTGCAGGGTGCCCAAGGCTCGCGTGACGTTTTCCAGGAGGCCGGTTCCATTCTCCAGTGAGGATGAAGGTGGCATAGAGGTGCCCAGCTCAGATCCATTATCTGTCCTCACAACAGTCCTGGTTACCAACCTCGTGCTGTACTGTGTCTTAAACTGAAATGTGGAGATATCAGGCCACAGATGAATGCATAGTAGATTGAGTGCATCAATAAATAAATGAGGAAGTGAACAACCTCATTTGTGCATGGGAGAATAAGTATAGATTTTGCATGAGCAATGTTCAGACAGATTTGGGGGGGCCTGTCTCCTCAACAATTTATGATCAGAAGCCCTCATTCCTTCTCCATTACCATCCCCAGGCAGCCTTGGGTTGGCCTAGGTCCTTGTCTCTAACCTTCCCTGATCACCACACCATAGGAAGCACATAGGAAGTCCTTTCAGACTCTTCCAAAAGCCCTGAACAGAGAGTACTCTGTCCCATCCTTCTTCCCATCCCTCCCTCCTGGACCATTCACTCAGCAGCAAGCTCCCCCAACCACCCAAACCTCCTTGATCAGACAATGTCTTTCCCCCTGACCTGTTTGAAGCAGGCCTCCACAAGGTTGGGCGGAAACATATTTCTGCAGAAAAACATCAGATAAATGGACGTGGTTAGACCTTGGAAGAGAATCTAGAGTGATCATAGCAATAATAATAACAACAGCAACAATAATAATAGCAGACAGCATTTGAAAACTGAGCTAAGTGCCTTACCTCTAGGATCTGATTTAAACATCACACTAACCCTGGAGAATCCCATGGACAGAGAAGCTTGTCAGGCTATAGTCATGGGGTCAAAAAGAGTCAGACACAACCGAGCGACTAAGCATGCAGGCAACCCTAAAAGTGTTACTGATTCTCCCCATTTTACATACAAAGAAACCAAAGCAAAAAGAACTTATGTAAGTTACCCAAAGCCACACAGCTGCTAACTCAGGGGGAGGGGTAGATGGACCTCAAATTCAGGTCTGTCTGAGCCCTAGGTTAGGACACTATGCCATCTCAGGGACTTCATATACAGTGATGTCGCCAAAACACACACACACACACACACACACACACACACAGAAAGCTCCTGAACTCTTCCAACACTAGCTTTCCCCAAATTAAGTCACTAGGGGAGACTTGTGGCCAGTCTTGACGCTGGCAGGCAAAATCTTGCTACTCCAAGAGAATTATTCACCTTCCAATGCATCTCTGGAATACCAAACAAACACCATTTTTCCTGAGCCCATACCAAGAAGGTGCAACTATAGGCTTCCGAGCCTAAGGATCAAAAGATCCCATTTTGGAAGTAAGCAAAATCAATCTCAGGGCATCTGTGGGCTTCCCTGGTGGCTCGGTCAGCAAAGAATCCACCTGCAATGCAGGAGACCCAGGATCCATCCCTGAGTCGAGAAGATCCCCTGGAGAAGGAAATGGCAACCCACTCCAGTACTCTTGCCTGGGAAATCCCAGGGACAGAGGAGCCTGGTGAGCTACAGTCCACGGGGTCACAAAAAACCACCACCACCCAGGACAGAAACTGAGTGCCAAGAAAACCCAGGTGGGCACTAGTGGTGAAGAACCTGCCTGCCAACTCAGGAGACATAAGAGACGTGGGTTCACTCCCTGGGTCGGCAAGATCCCCAGGAGAAGGAAACAGCAACCCACTCCAGTATTCTGGCCTGAAAAATTCCACAGCCAGAGGAGCTTGGCAGGCTACATACAGTCCAGGAACTCACAAAAAGTCAGACATGACTGAGCATGCACTATTATTCTAAAACTAGGCTCAACTTGGGTGCCATATTTCCTGACTGGGTCCACCTGTCTCCCTATAGGTCTCCCCATGAGTACAGGTTGTTACACGTAGGGCTGGAGTTCCCATCAACATTAGAAAGGACGTCACCTGACCAGGTCCATGAAGGCATCTGCCGTGGGGATGGTCTCGATCCGACCCTCTCGGTGCAGCCCCTCCTTGGAGCCCTTCCCGGGGTGGATGATGGTGACCATGAGGATGCCGATGAAGACCGCGATGACCGTGGTCACCATGTAGTACACAGCTGCCCGCATCCCCATCCGCCCTGTCGCCTTGTTATCCAGAGACGCCATACCTGGAGGACAGGGGATGCAGCCCGGAGGAGCCCCATCCACACCCCACCACTCGCTCTCCCATCCACTCGCTCCTTGGTTCCCATACTGCCACAACCAACCCTCCTCCTGTGACCCACCCCCGTCTTTCCACCCACATGGCTACCCTCCAACTCCCATTCTGTGTTCCAAATACACCTTCTACTCCATCCTTTATCCCAAGCACCACTTCACTAACCTTCCTTCTACTCCAAGCCAACATTTTCAACCCCTACTCCATCCTCTAATTACCCCTATTTTGCACCATAAATTCATTTGCATTCCTCTCTTTATCCTACTATCCACCCCAAGAATCACACCTCCCTTCAACCCACCTCACTGTACACTATCTGTATGTAGTATATATGCTTGGTACCCTATCCAGACACCCTTTACCAGGCTGATACACCCATCTTTCCATGGCTGAGCATGCTGGCTGCTCATGACTCATGCTTGGTCCCTTCTCTTAAACGTTGTTCTCAGCACAGCAGAAGCTTACTTGCCCACAAAGGCCCCAGGGGAGGCTGGGAGAAATGACTGATTGGTACAGGGATTCAAAAGCTCAGCTCCTTTGATTTAGAGGGAGGCAGAGTTGTGGAGGACAACTCTGTAGTTTTATACATTCTCCAGAGCTCCCTATGGGATCAGGCTGAGAGGCCAGCCTTCTTCTGAAGCCTTTTCTGCTTAGCTTCTTTATCCACCCATCCTGCTCATCTCACTTCCTCATAGGTTTCTCTTAAGAACTATTTTATCCCTCAATAAATCGCTTGTGCAGATATCCCCATCTCAGGCTCTGCAGCTGGGGAAACCCAACCCAAGAAATCATTCTTCTATACCTTTATCATCACCACCACCCCACCAAAGCTGGTGCTTGGGAACTGACCACTCATGGGCCAAATATGGCCTACTGCCTCTTTCTGTAAATAAAGTGTTATTGGAACACAACAATACCCATTTGTTTACTTACTAATCTGCTGCTGCTTTTGCATGACAAGAGAAGTGAAGAGTTGCAACAGAGACCACATGGCCCTTGAAACTGAAAATGTGTTCTACCTGGCCCTTTATAGAAACAGTTTACCAAGCCCTGCATAGGCTGTCTATTCTTCCATACTACCCTCTACCCACAGGGCTTCCCTTGTGGCTCAGTTGGTAAAGAATCCACCTGCAATGCAGGAGACTTGGGTTCGATCCCTGGGCTGGGAAGATCCCCTGGAGAAGAGAAAGACTACTCACTCCAGTTTTCTGGCCTGGAGAATCCCAAGGACTGTATAGTCCATGGGGTTGCAAATAGTCAGACACAACGGAGCGACTTTCACTTTCACTTTCTCCACCCACTATTTTGTAACCTCCATCTCAAACACCTTCATCCACAGCCCACTCCATGACCATCCACACCATATCCCAGGTACCTTTCCTGGTGACCCCACAACAGCCTTCCTTTCATCTCTAAGCCCCCAACAGGCTGGTATTTTACCTCCAAGGAAAAGTACAGGAACATTACTGAGATAAGTCACCTAGGTCATACGGGTTCTAAAACAGAGGTCTGATCGGGTCTGGGGCTTTGGTCAAGGACTCAGAGTGAGTTGCATGCTCCATGTTTGAGATCCTGAGTTGGGGAGGTGGTCCCATGCTTGGAACAGCCTTGGCTCAAGGTGTGAGCCTGGACTCTGGGATGGGTCTTGGAGGCCAGCCCTAGCCTGGGTTCTCTCACCTGTGACCAGGCTGGAGACAATGAGGGGCAGCACCAGCATCTGTAGCATCCTCATGAGGAGCTCTCCAGGGAAAGAGAAGTACTTGATCTGGCGGTAGCTGAGCTGGTATGGGCGCAGGGCAAAGGCCAGGCTGACCCCTAGGGCCAGAATGAGGGGTGCATAGAGTTGAATTTGGTCACTGAGTCCCAAGGAGGGGCCATCCATCCCAAGCAGGGTCTGTGCGTGTGTGGATGGAGGTAAAAGAAAAAAGAAACATTTGATGAGTGTGTGTCGGTGTGTACATTGTGGAATGCATGAATTTATGTGCTACTGCTGTGGCATGTGTGTGTATGTCTACACACACTCCTGCATACCCATGTACACATATGTAACAGTGTATGCTCACTTGTGCACATGTATCTGTGCCTGTATGTGAGGGCCCATGTACATCACATGTACATGTCTTTCCTATATGTGCATATAGGTGTTACTTGTATGTGTTGGCTTCCTTGGTGGCTCAGTGGTAAAGAATCCACCTGTCAATGCAGGACATGCAGGTTTGATCCCTGGGTTGGGAAGATCCCCTGGAGAAGCAAATGGCAACCCACTCCAGTGTTCTTGCCTAGGAAATCCCATGGACAGAGGAGCCTGGCAGGCTACAGTACAAGAGTTGGACATGAGTTAGCTACTAAACAACAACATATTCACTTGTGCACACGTATCTGTGCCTGTATGTGAGGGTCCACATACATGAGATGTGCATGTTTTTCCTACATGTGCACCTAGGTGTGACTTATATGTGTGTGTTACTATTTTCAAGCATGGGGGTATACATGTATTTAAGCTTTTCAGTGAGCCAATGTGTGGGCAGAATAATGCATATGTGTGTGTGAACATGTTTGTAAGTTCTACTATAGGTGTACAAATGTGTGAGTTTACGTGTTTGTACCTGTAAATTTTGTGCATGCATAAAAATATGTTCGTGTCTGTGTTCACATGCAGAAAGTGTATACTGTGTATTCATATGCAGACAGTGGGCATCTGAACAGTGTATACTTATGCATGTGCATACACTTGCATATCCATGAGATAATGCACATACAGCTGTGTTTGCAGGAGTGTGTACCATTTGTCTATATCCTGGGGAGGCGGAATGGTGGACTTGGGCACGCATGCAGGTGAGAATGAGTAAGTGGAGGGAAGAAACGTGAGTGCAGGGGGTGTCCCTCGAGTCCTCACCCTCCAAGGGCAGAGCCCGCCCCTCCCAGATGACTCACCAATGACCACAGCACTGACAGTCAGCAGGATGAAGGCGTTCCTGCGCAGGAACCGCAGCACGTGCTCACGTGTCATGGTCTGCAGGCGCAGGCGCGTGCGCAGCGCTCTCTGCTGCAGGCTCTCCTGCAGCCGCTGCAGCCAGCCCACCCGGCCCAGCCGCTGGCCACTCTCCCGCAGAAAGAGGCTGTTGCCATGGCTGCTCATCGTCTATCTGTGGGGAATAGAGGGAGCAGGTCTGGTGAAGGATGAGACAGAAGGCGAATGTGGGTAGAAAGGAAAGGGCAAAAGAAGCTGATGAGGAAATCGTGCCCACGCTGGGCTGCCTGAGAACACCGCCTAGAGTTCAAGGGTCATGTCCTGGCAGAAAAAGGATCAAGGTCTCCAGAACCATTCTCAGGCATGTAGGAGAGACAAAGAAGATCACAACTTCAGGGATGAGTTTGCCATTCTGTATCTCTGGCCCCCTCCTTAGTTCATGAAAAGTGAAAGTGTTTATCGCTCAGTCCTGTCCAATTCTTTGAGACCAGATGGACTGTAGCCCGCCAGGCTCCTCTGTCCATGGAGTTCTCCAGGCAAGAATCCTGGAGTGGGTTGTCATTTCCTCCTTCAGGCAACCTTCCTGACCCAGGGAAGATCTTCCCAACCCATCGAACCTGGGTCTCCCAAATTGCAGGCAGATTCTTTACCCTCTTATGAGATCGTTACAAGTAATTGGGAGCTTCCCCGGCTCACAAACCAGACTAACAGGCCTCTGCCAAGCACCAGTTTCACGCAGAGCCTTAAACAAGGTCCTTTGGGGCTAGCACCCCAAATTAATACGATTTCATGTTTGGCCTAGTTGCTATGCTGCTCAGTCATGTCCACCTCTTTGCCACCCCATGCACTGTAGCCTGCCAGGCTCCTCTGTCCACGGGATCCTCCAGGCAAGAATAATGGAGTGGGTTGCCATTTCCTGCTCCAAGGATCTTCCTGACCCAGGGATCGAACCCATGTCTCCTGCATCTCCAGCACTGCAGGCAGATTCTTTACCACTGAGTCACCTGGGAAGCAGGAGAGGTGCCAGCAAATGGGCTTTCCACAACGACAGAATCAGCAGATGCCTGCATTTACTGGTGCCCAATAAATGGAGCTCCTCTGCATGAATGCCCAAGTGAGCAACAGGGAGAGGGAGAGTCCCACGGGATGAAAATGATGACCGTTCTTGACACCAGCACCTCCTCAGGATCCATTTTGAAAAAAAAAAAAATGGGCTGTTCAGAGTCACCCTGGGGTGCCAGATACTGTTTCCCAAACTTCAGATTTCCAAGTCTTCACTTTACCAAATCCATGTCATTTCCCAGGTGGCACTAGTGGTAAAGAACCCATCTGCTAATGCAGGAGATGTGGGTTTGATTCCTGGGTTAGGAAGATTGCCTGGAGGGGGGCTCGGCAACCCACTGCAGTATTCTTGCCTGGAGAATCCCATGGACAAAGGAGCCTGGCGGGCTATGGTCCACAGGATCACAAAGATTGTCGGACACAACTGAAGCGACTGAGCACATGTCATTTTACTTACTTATCTAAATAAATGAATCTACAAGTGAACTCACAAAACAGAAAGAGACTCACAGACTTAGAGAACAAACTTACAGATGCCGGTGGGGAGAACTTGGGGGAAGGGATGGTTAGGAAGATTGGGATGGACATGTACATACTGCTATATTTAAAATGGATAGTATACTGTATTGGTGTTTTTCATTCTGGCTTACTTCACTGGAGGTGGAAGGGGGGTTCGAGATTGGGAACACGTGTACACCTGTGGCGGATTCATGTTGATGTGTGGCAAAACCAATACAATATTGTAAAGTAAAAAATAATAATAACAATAATCAGAAATAAAACAAACAAAAAACGGATAGCCAACAAGGTCCTACAGTATAGCATAGGGAACTCTGCTCAATCTTATGTAGTAGCCTGCGTGGGAGGGGAGTTTGGGGAAGAATGAATACATGTATGGCTGAGTCCCTTTGCTGTTCACCTGAAACTATCACAACATTGTTAATCGGCTATACTCCAATACAAAATAAAAAGTTAAAAAAAATGTAAATGGAAACTTTAGATTATTACTTGAAATGCTGATTATTTTTAATACACATTAAATAAAATGCATATAGAAATTAAAACTTGCCTATCCTTTTACCAATACCATATATGCACAGGGCAATCTGGAAATTGTGATTTTCATGAGTCTGAGGAACATTTGCCTTTGTGGTCCCTTCCTCCATTAAAACATACATCAAAATTAACCTACAGGGGTGTGATGGGATGAGTGGGAGGTTGAAAGGAGGTTCAAGAGGGAGGCCACATATGTATACCCATGGCTGATTCATGTTGATGTATGGCAGAAACCAACACAATATTGCAATTATCCTTCAATTAAAAATAAATAAATTTCTAAAAAATATTTTACAACTGTATTGTATAAAAGTGAATATATTATTTTGGAGCTTGATAAAGGTGATTGCTGTACAATGTTGCAAATGAACTAAATGCCACTGAATGCCATTTTAAAATGGGTGGTTATTCTGTGTACATTTCACTCCCATTTTTTAAATGAATATATTAATATTATATATTAAAACATTTTATTCAATCTGAAAGTTAAATTCTTTATTGTAATTTTAAAGGAAGCACAAACAGGAATTTCAGTGGTTAAGACTCTGCCCTTTTACTTTTGGGGGAGCATGGGTTTGATCCCTGGTCAAGGAATTACGATCCCACATGCCACTGAGGCTTAGCAAAAAAAAAAAGCATAAATGTTTGCACGGGTCCCGAAAAGTATTGTGGGCCCTGGGCAGCTACTAATCTGGAAAGATAAGTAGACTTGCCTATATGACCTCACAGCAAGTGGCAGTGTCCCTATTGTAGGCATACTGGAAATTCTGTTATCCCTCTAGATTCATTCCCAGGCAAAAGGCTAACCACTAGAGATAGCATGGCCCAGGCTCCCCTGCCATTTCAGTCAGGCCAGTGGGAAACAGCAGAATGGAAAGTGGGAAAAGATGGAGATGGAGCATTCTTCCAGATCCCCCTGCCAGGCTCATGTTTGGCAGTGACTGGCTTCCCAGGTGATGCAGTAGTGAAGAACCCATCTGCCAAAGCAGGAGACGTAAGAGGGTTCGATCTTTGGGTCAGGAAGATCCCCTGGAAGAGGAAATGGCAACCCACTTCAGTATTCTTGCCTGGAAAATCAGCTAGACAGAGGATCCCGGTGGGCTACAGTCCATGGGGTAGCAAAGAGTTGGACACAACAGCACACACACAGGCACGTATTCCTCTACATAAGGCCATAGCTCCGGTCAGACAATCCTCTGCAGCTGTTGGACATTTGGACATCTTCTTTGGAAAAATGACTATTTTGTTCCTCTACCCATTTCTCAGATTGATTTTTGTTATTGAGTTGTATGAGATCTTTACATATTTTGGGTATTAACCCCTATCCAATGCATGATCTGCAAAGTTTTTCTCCCCTTCTGCAGGTTGCCTTTTCATTTTGCTGTTGTTTTGGTTTGGTTTTCTTTTTTGCCATACAGAAGCTTTTAAGTTTGATGTAGTACCACTTGTTGATTTTTGCTTTTGTTGTTTGTGCTTTTGCTGTCATATCAAAAAAAAAAAAAAAACCTCATTGATGGGACCAGGATAGAGGAAATTCTTTCTAACATTTTCTTCTAACAATTTTATGGCTTCAGGTCATATATCTAAGTCTTATACCCAATCAATCCATCCGGTCCCATCGCTTCATGGCAAATAGATGGGGAAACACTGGAAACAGTGAGGGACTTTATTTTGGGGGGCTCCAAAATCACTGCAGATGGTGAGTGCAGCCATGAAACTAAAAGATGCTTGCTCCTTGGAAGAAAAGCGATGACCAACCTAGACAGCATACTAAAAATCAGAGACATTACTTTTCCAACAAAGGTCCGTCTAGTCAAAGCTATGGTTTTTTCCAAGAGTCATGTATGGATGTGAGAGTTGGAATAAAAAGAAAGCTGAGCGCCAAAGAATGGATGCTTTTGAACTGTGGTGTTGGAGAAGACTCTTGAGAGTCCCTTTGACTGCAAGGAGATCCAACCACTCCATCCTAAAGGAAATCAGTCCTGAATGTTCACTGGAAGAACTGATGCTGAAGCTGAAACTCCAATCCTTTGGCCACCTGATACAAAGAACTGACTAACTGGAAAAGACCCTGATTCTGGGAAAGATTGAAGGCAGGAGGAAAAGCGGACGACAGAGGATGAGATGATGGTTGGATGGCATCACAGACTCAATGGACATGAGTTTGAGTAAACTCCAGGAGTTGGTGATGGACAGGGAGGACTGGCGTGCTGCAGTCCATGGGGTCACAAAGAGTCGGACACAACTGAGTGACTGAACTGAACTGAACCCATTTCAAGTTAATTTTTGTAAGTGGTGTAAAATTGTTGTTTAGTTGCTAAGTCGCATCCAACTCTTTTGTGACTCCATGGACTGTAGCCCGCCAGGTTCCTCTGTCCATAGGATTTCCCAGTCAAGAATATTGGAGTGGGTTGCCATTTTCTTCTCCAAGTGATCTTCCCAACCCAGGCATCAAACCTACATCTCTCACATTGGCAGGTGGATTATTTACCCCTGAGCCACCAGGGAAGCCCAGTTTAAAATGGGGGTCAGATTTTATCATTCTGCACGTGTTTAACCAGCTTTCCCAACATCATTTGTTAAAGAGAGTATCTTTTCCCACTGTTTGTGGCTCCCTTGCCATGATAAAAAGCTATTGCTACAGTGGCAATCATGTTTCTGTGTTGGCCCAAAAGTTCGTTCAGATTTTTCCATAACGTCATGTGGGAAAACCCAAACGAACTTTTCAGGCCAAACCAATATTATACAACATATGTCAAAACAACATGGTGTACATCTTAAAATGTATCCAATGTTATGTATCAGTATATATTTCAATTAAAAACATAAAGACAATTATTTGTTACAGCCAAAGCTCTCTCCAGGTCTCCCTCTTGCTCCCTCCCTGCCACTCCCCTATTCTTGCTGTTCCCTGAGTGTTGTACCAACTTTACTGGTTTAACCTTGTAATAGTCCTTAATTTTCAACTCCCCTTTTCGAGTGTGCTGTCAGTTTCCTGACAGACACACTAGATTCATCTGACTCCTAGAGGGAAAAAAAACTCTCCAAACCAAAGGAAGGCAGTAAATATTGTCTCCTGTGCTGAGCTGTGCATATTCAGGTTGCCTGGATGGCTGTAGAACTTGGCCTTCCTCAGCTACTCTCTGATCATGGTTTCAGATTCTTCTCCTTGCCACCCTTTCCCCAAGCCCTAATCCCAACCCCAGTGCCTGAATCCATCCAGATCAAGTGGGAAACTATCAGAGATGTGTTGCCACTGGCTGAGCAGCTACTTTTCTGAGATCACTGTCTTTCTTGTCCTCTTATGCACCCCGCATATCCCAGGGATAGGGTATCTGCCTCAGCTCTCCAGGCTCTCCTTCCTTCAGCTGTAAGTCCTAGTTCCAAAGTCAAATCCCAGTTAGGATCTTGCTCCAAAGGATCCTGAAATCACGATGATATTTTTCAGCTGGTTGTCAAAATCCCAGATAGGAAACCAAGTGGGTGATTACTCCCTCACCTCTAAGATGCATGTTCCCAGTCACCAAGAAGTATTGTGAAGCTTGCCCATGGGTTGAAAGGAGTTATTCAGCTGAGATGTTAACTCATCACAAAAAATCCAGAGTTAGTCTGTCTATTTCCTATGTCTTCCTTAAGAGAAACAGCAGGGATGGACAAGCCACTGTCCAAGGGTCAACTCTGGCCTACTGCTTGCTTTAGTAAATAAAGTTTTATTGGCACATAGCCATGCTCATTTCTTTATTCTCTACAGCTACTTTTGTGCTACAATGGTGGAGTCGGGTTGTTGGGACAAAGAAATGTTATGGATGTCCATACACTATTGCTGGTCCCTCACTGAAAATTTTTGCAGAACCCTGCCCTAGAGGAAGAGCACGCGTGAGCTCTTTGTTTCAAATCCAACTCCACCTTATAGGACCTGGTCACTTTCTATGTGATTTGATGACCCGATTCATGTGACACTTAGAATAGCACCAAGTGAGCATGAAACAGATGACAACCACGGTTAATGAAAAGCATCAGTCCAACAGACATAGGACTGAAGACAGAGAAAAACACTGACAGGAAAGAGTCTTCTCATCAGTCTCACTCAGTCCTAACTGCATTACTTGCCAAGCAACGTTTGACTTGAAATGTTTTTCCCAGGAATTTGGCCTCCACTTGGCCCCTTCTCAGTCTCTCTTGGACCCCTGGGGGCTTCTGCCCACACAGTCAGTTCTCTCTTGTCTAGTCTTTCCTGGTCCTGGGCCTTCTCTTGGCCCTGCTTCTTTGGTTCCTAATAAGGAAATGACCCTCCCAGTGTCCCCAGTATCTGCAGGAGTTCAAAGACAAATGCCCCACCTGCTTCCCCCAACCTCCAGACTTTCAGATGTGATGAGATGTGAAAGCCACCCTTCTCTCAGGACCAAGGAGAAGAAGAAGGAACTTCTACATTTTAAAGCCGAAGCAAACTACAGCGGGCAAATGAGGATGCTTTCCATACGTTTTCTCTCAATACTCTGCTAGCCTGAGGACTGAGTGAAGGGAGAGAAGGAGAAGGAGGAAATCACATACATTACACACACACACTTGAACACACAACCTCACACACCTCGTGTGTACAACTGACATATACACAGCTGCACAAAGACACACAGTCTCACACACACAGAACTGTTCGACATACAACACACGCAACTTCAGAAATGCAACTCCAGGCAAGTGAAATAAGTCAGAGAAAGACAAACACTGCATATTACTTATATGTGGAATCTAGAAAACACAACAAACTAGAGAACATAACAAAAGAGAAACAGACTCACAACTATAGAGGACAAATTAGTGGTTACCAGTGGGGAGAGTGAAGCGGGGAGCGGCAACTCAGGGTTAGGAAGTTACATGTACAAACTATTGTGTATAAAATAAGATATAAGGATATATTGTGCAACATAGCAAATACAGCCAACATTTCATAATAACTATAAATGAAGTAAATCTTTAAAAATTGTGAATCATTATATTGCATTCTATCATTATATTGTAACCCACCAGGCTCCTCTGTCCATGGGAGTTTCCAGGCAAAAATACTGGAGTGGATTCATTAACTTCTCCTGGGGATCTTCCTGACCCAGGGATCAAACCCACGTCTCCAGTTTGGCAGACAGATTCTTTACCACTGCGCCACCTGGGAAGCCCCTATTGTATTGTATACCTGTAATTTATGTAATATTGTACATCAGCTTTACTTCCATTAAAAAAAAAAAGAAAAGGAGCTCTATTCATGCAGCATGTCATACAATTCCTACACACACAGACATACACACACTTGACATTCATGCACGCCATCAGACACAAAACCCCACAGTTCTCCTCAGACACACAGCTCCATACACACACACACCCCTTCAGGATCTTGCACAAGTCCCCTTATAAATGAAGCTCTATACAGGCAGGTGCATAATACACACACACAACTTGGGACACAAGACACAAAACTTCAGACATCGAAATTCCTTCCCACATTTAAACATTCAGCCTCACACATCTCTGTGGGTTGGCACTCCTACTCAAAATTCAGTCTCACACACACACACCATCACCACCACCACCCCTCATAGAACTTCTGACCCAGTCCCCCCGCCCCCCGCATCGGTGGCCAACGTCTCAGTCACAATCAGGGCCCTCCGGATTGGGGGAATAAACCCCCTGATAGGGAAGGGAACCAAGCCTTGGAAAGGGACCAGGCATCAGGCAAAGATGGAAACCTGCCCACGGGTAGAGGCCATGGATAAGAGGGACAGGATGGACAAGAGCGGAGATGGGTAACCAAGGAGACAGGAAACTCACCAGGGCTACAGGAGATGAGCGGAGGCTAAGACTCTACGGGGCAGGGAGCAGCTGAGACAAAGAGCAGCCGAGAGATGAGAACATGGGCGAAAGGGGGGCCCCACCCGCCCGACCCCATGATAGGCCCAGCCGGCCCCGATCCCGCCTGCCGAAATCTCAGAGCCCCCGCCCTCGCAGAGCCGCGGGACTGCACTCACCAGCGCCAGGAGCAGCGGGGGCGGCCTGCCCGCGCGTCCGCCTGCGCGCTGCGCGGGGATGCAGGTGCCGGAGCCCAGCGAAGCGCCCGGCCGGGGCAGCGGGGACCCGCCAGAGACCGCTCAGCGCCTGCTCCAAAACCAAAAAGGCCGAGGTACCGGCGCGGAGCCGCGACGCGCTGTGCAGCTGGTGGGATCCGCGCCGGGCCCGCGTTCACGTGGGTGTGGGGGCGCCGGGCCGTTGGAGGTGGGGGGGGCGGGATCCCCTCCGGGATAACCCCCGCCTCCCCCGCGCCCAGCCCTGGCTCAGCAGCCGAGCGGGAGAAAGGGCACTGCGTGTTTGGGGAGGGGTGAGTGGCCTCTCTCGCGTCTAGCCCCCGCCCCCAGCTCGGAGCCGCGCCTCCTAGCCCCTGCCTCCCGCCGCCTCCCGGGCCCTCCAGACTCCCGACCATCCCTGGAGAGCGCGGGGACCAGGCCTCGGCATCACTGGGCCCGCGCCCACATCCTCAGCGGAGGTCTAGGGAAGGCGCGGCGTGGACTCGGCTGCCCGGCTTCTCCCTCCGGGTGCAAGTTCCATCTTTGACCACACGGCCGCTGTGTGAGCTTGGGTCTGCCCCTCTCCCTCTCTGAGCCTGGTCTCCTCATTTAAACAATGGAGGTGACTCTGCCAACCCCACAGAAGATTAAAGCTGAGAAAATTAAAGTGCGCGTGAGCCTGGAAATCCTCCGTGCAGCATGAAGCCTTGTGCAAGTGGGAGGCAAATCACTGCTGGTAGCCTTGTAATTAATCTTATTCTTTGCTCTCTTTAGGATACCCTGGGCAGTGTTGATTTTGCTTTTCTTCCCAAAAGGCACTGATTTGGTCCCTTCCAATATCTCCTACTAATTGCCATTTTTAAGAGCTGAGCACAGAGCTTGGCGTGTGATTAAAACCCCAATATGTGTTTGCTATTATTATTACCGAGCAATTGTTTATGGCAACCTTCTAATCTAGCCAGGCTCTTTTACACGTATTTAATCGTCACACTCCTATGTAGTAGCTATCACTACCCTCAGTTTGCAGATGAGGGTACAGGCTCTCAGAGAGGTTCAGTAACTTGACCAAGATCACACAGCCAGAAAGCAGTCACCCCAGTTCCAACTCTGTGCATATAGCCCCCACTTTCCTTCTTGACATAGCACCTTCTATTAATAGATAAGCAGTTCTCAAACTTAGCTGTACCTTAGAATCACCCACCAGTTGCTGTTGCTTAGTCACTCAGTCATGACCAGTTCTTTTGTGACCCCATCCATGGAGCCCGCCAGGCTCCTCTGTTTGTGGGATTTTTCAGGCAAGAATACTGGAGTGGACTGCCATTTCCTTCTTCAGGGGATCTTCCCTGGCCCAGGAATGGAATCCACATCTCCTGCATTGGCAGGCGAATTGTTTACTGCTGAGCCACCAGGGAAGCCCACTTTTATACCTGTGTACTCAGTGGCTCAGTCAGGTCTGATTCTTTTCTACCCTTTGGACTATAGCCCTCCAGGCTCCTCTGTTCATGGGATTTCCCAGGCAAGAATACTGGAATGAGTTGCCATTTCCTTCTCTAGGGGATCTTCCGGACTTAGGGATTGAACACAGGTCTCCTGCATTGGCAGGTGGATTCTTCACCACTGAGCCACCTGAGAGATACTAATAGGAGGGGAATAATATTAGGGGAAATTTGGGGGGTGGGTGATAGGAAAAGGAAATGGCAACCCACTCCAGTGTTCTTGCCTAGAGAATCCTATGGACAGAGGAGCCTGGTGGGCTGCTGTCCATAGAGTCACACAGAGTTGGCCACAACTGAAGCAACTTAGCATCCATGCATGCATTGGAAAAAGAAATGACAACCTGCTCCAGTGTTCTTGCCTAGAGAATCCCTGGGACAGAGGAGCCTGGTGGGCTGCTATCCATAGGGTCGCACAGAGTCGGACACGACTGAAGCGACTTAGCAGCAGCAGCAGCACCTGCACTCGTTTCAGTTTTTCTGTAAATCTAAAACTATCCTAAGAAATTTTGTCAACTGATTAAAAAAATCATGGAGAGGAGTACTTCCCTGGTGGTCCAATGGTTAAGACTTTGCATTCCAGTGAAGGGGGTACAAGTTCAATCCCTGGTTGGGGAGTTAAGATCCCACGTGCCGATTGGCCAAAACACCAAAACATAAAACAGAAGCAGTATAGTAACACATCCAAACAAAGACTTTAAAAATGGTCCAAATAAATAAATAAAAATGGTCCACATTAAAAAGAAAAATCTTTATTAAAAAAGAACTAAAAAAAATTATGGAGGATTCAAAAGAGTTTTTGTCTATATGTTATACTTACTAATCTTCACTATATTGGAAGTTAAAACTGAACATACTTAAATATTCATTTTAGGATAAAAGTAAGCTCATTACATGTTAACATAAATAGCAGATTTTTATGAAAAATAACTATATTTTCCAAAACAAGGAAAAAGCTATGAGAATGGCAATATTTTACACTTTCACAAATTGCTTTAATGTCTAGCTTAATGAAAACAAAGCAAGCATTATACTTTGTGTCCTCAGCCACTTCATGTCTCATTTTTAATTGAACATTAAGGGAATGTAGTATCTTACAAGGGCTTCCCTTGTAGCTCAGTGGGTAAAGAATCTTCCTGCAAAGCAGGAGACCCGGGTTTGATTCCTGGGTTGGGAAGATCCCCTGGAGAAGGAAGTAGCAACCCACTCCAGTATTCTCACCTGGAGAATATTATGGACAGAGGAGCCTGCCAGGCTACAGTCTTTCGGGTCCCAAGGGTTGAACACGACTTAGTGACTAAACCACCACCACCAATATTTTAATCATAACTCTACCAATATCTTTATCTAGAGGCTTGTTGCCATTTATGTCTTTTCTGAAATTTTTGTCACCAAGAAAGGCAGGATGACATTTTTTTTCCTTCCAGATTGAGTTGGTGCAGTGTATTCTTGGTTATCAAATGCTCATGATTTTGAGACTTTGAAATGATAAATATTCATGATGTGTGAGCATGATACATAACTGCATGATCTTAATTTCATAATAATGGATGCTTAGTTGTGAAAATACACAAATGAGACCTAGAAGGACACATCAAACAAGCCTGTGATTGTGAATGACTGCTTTTTGCTTCTTGTGTTTTTTTGGTTTCCTATTATACACATGTTAACTTTTAAGAAATAAATGTTATTTTAAAAAACTTTAAAAAAAAAAAGAAAAGAAAGCAAGATTCTCATACAGTTGATACAGTTAACCCTCCTTGTGTGAGAATTCCATATTCGTAAATTAACCGACCTGCTAAAATTTTTATGTACCCTAGATTCAATATCCATGGCACTTTCATGGTCATGCATGGAGTGATGAAAAATTTGAACTGGTTGACACGCTGAGGTCAAATATACAGCTGCAGTCAAACAAGGCAACCCTCTACCTTCCTGTTTCAAGTGTCATACCATAAAAAAATGTCCTTTCCACAATCTGTTTAGTGCCACATTTTTCAAATTTTTGTGCTTTTTGTTGATTTTGCTGTTTGGAATGGCCCCAGGCCTAGTGCAAAAGTGCTGTCTAATGTTCGTTAGCACAAGAAGACTGTGTTGTGCTTCATGGAGAAAATCTATGTGTTAGATAAACTTCATTCAAGCGTGAGTTGCAGTGCTGTTGGTTGTGAATGCAATGTTAATGAATCAACAATGTGTCAAATAATGTGTCTCTAAGCAGAAACACCCAGACAGTTGGAAAAGATAGGAGTATTTTAATCAGCTTTTTAGGTTATTATGCCTATTCTTTGAGACTGTACCGAGGCTTGACATGTTTTAAAGGATAGTTGCAAAGCAGAATCTGAAAGTATCACTGAACCTTTACTACTCTATTAACATTACAATCCATGGAGTGCATCTTTTTACCTATGGATGATTTTGAAACATCATTCACGAGTCACCTGAATTACACAGATCATCCAAGTATTAACACATTTCATTATTCAGTATCAAAAAGTAACATTTGTTAATATGACTACCAATCTCATGAGAAAAGTCTTTAAATGTTGGCAAGCTGTCAAGATTACAGTAGTAAATACAAGTTTTTCAAAATTCTAATTTTCCCTTAAAAGTCTAGATTTTGTCATGGACAACAAACACTGTTTTCCTTGATGCTACAGACTCTTTCTTTCACTTTTGTGAAAATGTAGCCTTTCTCTTCCTAACTTATTTTACTTAGTATGATAATCTTTAGTTGCAGCCAAATAATATTGCAAATGGCATTATTTCATCCCTTTTTATGGCTGAGCAGTTGAATTGTACTCTTTCAAATGGTTAACTTCATGTTGTTTGAATTTCACCTTCATTTAAGGAAAAGTAAAAAAAAATGCCCAGAAAAACTCAAGAGTATTTCAATGCAGTGTTTTTAAAAATCAAATTAATGCAAAAATTCCACAATGAACAAGTTATCAGCATTTCACATAAAGACAAGATCAGAATTCCTGATTTTTCTTTGTGCTTCAGACTTCCATATAGCTCAACACTCTTACTGATTCTGTCTTTAAAATAAACATTTTGATATTTTGCTTACCATGGATTTTTGCATTAATTTTATGTGACTTTTTTTTTTACTGCACCCAGTTTTAGTCACAGCACACAAGATCTTTAGTTAAGGCGTGCAGACTCTTACTTGCGGCATACAGGATCTAGCTCCCTGACCAGAGATTGAAACTGGGCCCCCTGCATTGGGAGTGCAGAGTCTTAACCACTGGACCACCAGGGAAGTCCCTGTGTGACTTTTTAATTATTAAAATTGGAATCTTATTTATCTTTTCTATCAGAGAACATCCCTATTATCTCTGAATGGGGAAAAGATAACCATATCTTCAAAGAATAATTTTTAAATTATTTTAAAATTTTTTAAATTATTTTATTGGAAAGTAGTTGATTTACAATGTTGTATTAGCTTCAGGCATACAGCAAAAATAATCAGTTATACATATACATATATCTACTCTTTTTAGATTTTCAAAGAATAATTTGTAAAGAAAAAAATCTGACTTATTTCACTATTTCAAAGTTACAGATACACACAGACTCCTTTTGTGTCTCATTGCCCTGTTCTTTTCTCTTAACTATTTTATTGAGGTATAACAACAGGTAAAAATCTGAACTAAACAACATCAACAGAGACCCATGAAACTATCACCACCATCACTTCTCAAAGTTAATATTCCAGTAATAATATTCTGATATGATTTTTCTAAATTACAGAGGTTTTCTTGGATCCCCCTAACAAGTTGGACTTCCCAGGTGTTGCAGTGGTAAAGAATCCACCTGCCAATACAGGAGATACAAGAGATGAGGCTTGATCCCTGGGTGGGGAGGATCCCTTAAGAAGGAAATGGCACCCCACTACAATATTCTTGCCTGGAAAATTCCATGGACAGAGGACCCTGGTGGGCTACAATCCATGAGGTCGAAAATATTCAGACACAACTGAGCGACTGAGCATGCAAACACACAGCATTTTACAGACAAGTGCCTTATTTTCCTCATTCTTGCCCTGTCCCTGTGAGTATCTCTTCCATCCATTTTTCATTTGTATGTGTGTGTGTGTGTGCGCGCGCGTGCACGCGCGCGCTCCAGGTCTTAGTTGCAACACTCAGGATCTTTAGTTTCAGCATACAGGATCTAGTTCCCTGACCAGGGATCAAACCCCTGGCCCTCTGCATTGGGAGCACAGAGTCTTAGCCCTGGATTCCCCAGGGAAGTCCCTCTTTCATTCTTTCAAGAAGGGAAAGACTACTGGTTCCCATTTATAGTGGGAAAGCGGGCTCAAAGAAGTTAAGTCACAGGCTGCACTGTTAATAAATGGTGCAGCCAGAGTTTGAGCCCACCCCAGGTCCACCCTGGGGTGGACCAGAGTCTGACCAGAGTCTCCAGCTCTGGCCCCAGCATTAGGAAGCCAGGCCAACCCAAACAGAGCATCCTCAGGTTGTCCCAGACGATTGCTCCAGTGGTGGGATGGGGCCTGAGCAGGGACTGAGCCACAAGGAGCATGAGATGAAGGAATTGAGGCTAATTACTCTGCAGGAAGCACTCACTCCCTATGAATTAATTAGGGCAGAGCTAGCCTGCGGCATCCCCGAAGCCCCCAGAGTCATTAAGGGAGAGGGAGTGTCTCATTACGGCTGGCAGCT
>SJYQ01095382.1:498527-525709 GCA_006410935.1 Redunca redunca
TTACCAGAGTGGCCTGCTCGGGAAGCCAAGTGTCTGCAACCACAAGCAGAATTTCAGGGGAACAAAGAAGAAAGTCAGAGATGAAGGGATAAGATGAAGGGATACCTACCTCCAAAATTCAGTCAACATTTATATTTATCTAAGATATCTGGCTTCCCATGTACCTCAAATGGTAAAAAATCCACCTGAAATCCGGGAGACCTGGGTTCAATCCCTGGGTCAGAAAGACACCTTGGAAAAGGACATGGCAACCCACTCCAGTATTCTAGCCTGGAGAATCCAACGAACAGAGGAGCCTGGTGAGCTATAGTCCGTGGAGTCGCAAAGAGTTGGACACAACTGAGCAACTAACACTTTCACACAAGATATTCAGAGTAGGTAAATCTGGGACTTCCCTGGTGGTCCAGTGGGTAAGATTCTGTGTCCCCAATGCTGGAGGCCCAGGTTCCATCCCTGGTCAGGGAGCTAGATCCCACATGCCACAACTAAGGCCCAGCACAGCCAAATAAATAATAATAATAATAATAAAAGATATTCAGAATAGGTAAATCTATAGAGAAAGAAAGCAGATTAGTGGTTACCAGGAGCTGGAACAAGAAGGGGATGGGGAGTGATTGCTTTATGGGTATGGGGTTGCCTTTCAGGGTGACGAAAAAATTTTGGAGCTAGATAGTGGTGATAGCTACAAAAAACATGAGTGTACTTATCACTAACTTATGCCTTTAAAATGGTTACAACGGCTATGGTGGAAATTATTTTGCAACAAATATATGTATCAAATCAACACATTGTACACCTTAAACTTCTACAATGTGTGCATATGTATGTTTGTGTGTGTGTGTGTGCACGCACATGTGTGCAGCCCTGTCCTACTCTTTACAACCCCATTAACTGTAGCCCACCAGGCTCCTCTGTCCATGGGATCAAACCCTTGTCTTTTGCATCTCCTGCATTAGCAGGCAGATTCTTTATCACTTGTGCCACCTGGGAAGCCAAAACTTCTACAATCTTATATGTCAATTATATGTCAATAAAAATGGAAAAAGTGGTTACAATGGTAAAACTTGTGTGTTTTACAATTAAAAGTCAGTCTCCTTGTAGTTCATGATTACTTATTCAACGTTGATGAACACCTTTGGGGGTTTTATTTTGTTTGCTTTAATATTTATTTTTACTTATTTATTTATTTGGCTATGCTGGGTCTTAGTTGCAGCACCCAGATCTTCGATTTGTTACAGCATACAGAATGCAATGCAAACTCTTGGTTGTGGCATATGAGATCTAGTTCCCTGACCAGGGATCAAAGCCAGTCCCCCTGCTTTGGAAGTGTGGCATCTTAGCCACTGGACCACCAGGAAGTCCAATAAACACCTGTTTGGTACCCAGCATTGTACTGGGTGAGGAAGCCCAGCCCTGTGCTCAGAGTTCAATCTCAGTGAGAAGTGGCACCATACAACTTCCATATAGCCTCCTGAGACACTCTCCATCCTCGTCTAATTTTGGTCTTAGGGCACTGACCCTCATGGATCATACCAACAGGTTCCTTTGCTCTCTGACTTCAGGTTGCGTGCTCAGCAGCTTCAGTCATGTCCAACTCTTTGCAGTCCTATGGGCTGTAGCCCACCAGGTGCCTCTGCCCATAAGATTCTCCAGGCAGGGTTGCTGTGCCCGCCTCCAGGGCATCTTCCCAACCCAGGGATCGAACCCGTATCTCTTACATCTCCTACATTGGCAAGCAGGTTCTTTACCACTAGCACCACCTGAGACTTCTTGTTGGGCTCAGGCAAAGGGAGCCCCTTGCAGGTGGGGAGTGAGATCTCAGTAGTTTTCCCCTCAAGTCCATCCCTACGTGCTCACTGCAAATGTCTGTGCCCCCAGACTGTAGAACACAGGTCCGGGCAGGTGGCTCTTTCCAAATTCTAGAAGTAATTGCTCCCTTCTCTCCAGAATGTTCTTCCAGGTATGGATAACTGCTCCCAGGTGCGACTAACTTTGATAGTGTGTCATCCCATATGGGTTCCTAGCCCTCCTCCCACACCTTCATCAATCGCTCCTCAACTTGTCCAGTTTGTATATTTGCATTCTGCTGAGACTTGTTGTTCAGACAGGTATTTAGAAGAGGCAACAGAAAAAGGAATGGGCAATGAGCAGACTGAAGTTAGTACTACTTTTAGTAGTATATCCAGGAACTGGGGAGCCCTAGCAGAATTGTTGCTATTGTTCAGTCACTGAGTCATGTCTGACTCTGCCACCCCATGGACTGCAGCATGCCAGGCTCCTGTATCCTCCACTATCACCCAGAGTTTGCTCACATTCATGTCCATTGAGTCAGTGATGCTGTCTAACCATCTCATCCTTTACTGCCCCCTTATCTTTTTGCCTTCAATCTTTCCCAGCATCAGGGTTTTTTTCCAGTGGGTTGGCTGCTGGCATCAGGTGGCCAAAGTATTGGAGCTTCAGCATCAGTCCTTCCAATGAATATTCAGGGTTGATTTCCTTTAGGATTGACTGGTTTGATATCCTTGCAGTTCAAGAGACTCTCAAGAGCCTGCTCTAGCACCACAATTTGAAAGCATCAGTTTTTCAGCACTCAGCCTTCTTTATGGTCCGAATCTCACATCCATCCATGACTACTGGAAAAATCACAGCTTTGACTATACAGACCTTTGTCAGCAAAGTGAAGTCTCTGATTTTAATGTGCTGTCTAGGTTTGTCATTAGCTCAGATGGTAAAGAATCCGTCTGCAGTGCAGGAGACCCCAGTTTGATTCCTGGGTTGGGAAGATCTGCTGGAGAAGGGAAAGGCTACCCACTCCAGTATTCTGGCCTAGAGAATTCCACGGACTATATAGTCCATGGGGTCACAAAGAGTCAGACATGATTGAGCGACTTTCACTTTCCCTGGGTCTGCCATAGCTTTCCTTCCACAGAGCAAGCGTCTTTTGATTTCATGGCTGGAGTCACCATCCACAGTGACTTGGGAGCCCAAAAAAGGGAGAGATAAACAGAGGGTAAAATTTTTAAAGACGTTTTTATTGTCAAGATAATGCATATTCATTGTAGAAAAATTGGGGAAATGCAGAAAGGGTAGAAGGAAACAAAAAATAAATCACCAAATCCTCTTCATACTCACCATTAAAATGTTGGTGGATTACTTTCCAAGTGGGGATATTTTTCCTAGTTCACAATTAGAATCATGCCTACATGTTACAATGTGGATGAACCTTGAGGACATGATGCTAAGTGAAATAAGCCAGAGACAAAAGAACAAGTATTTGATGATTCCACTTATATGAAGTCCCTAGAGCAGTCAGATTCATAAAGACAGAGTAGCAAACTGGGGGCCAGAGGCTCGGGGGAGGGGGAGGTGGAGTTCCTGTTTAATGGGGACCGTTTCCGTTTGGGAAGAAGAGTCAGTTCTGGAGACGGATGGTGGTGACCATTGCACAACAGTGTGGATGTGCTTACACCGCTGAACTATACACTTAAAAATGGGGAGGATGGCAAATGGCATGCTGTGTATATATTTTGTGTGTGCCTCTGTATGGTCACTAAATCATGTCCGAAACCTCACGAGCCTGCCAGGCTCCTCTGTCCATGGGATTACCCAGGCAAGAATACTAGAGTGGGTTGCCATTTCTGCCCCCAGGGGATCTCCCCAACCTAAGGATCGAACCTTTGTCTCCCTTGACTCCCGCACTGGCAGGCAGATTCCCTTCCAGTGAGCACAAGGATAGGAAATGTTGCATAGAGACAGGCCAGCAGTAGGCAGCGGACCCCAGACTTAAAGGGACAGATATTATTGAACTAGTCTTCTAGGGCTACCATAACAAATTACCACAAACTGGGTGGCTTAAAAGAATAGGAATTTACTCTCTCACAGTTCTGAAGCTCAGAATTCTGAACCAAAAGGTTGGCAGGGTCATGCTCCCTACCAAGGGTCTAGGGGAGGAAATTCCTTGCCTCTTCCAGCTTCTAATGGTTGCCAACAAGCCTTGTTATTGTTCTCATTCAGTTGCTAAGTTGTGTCCAACTCTTTGCGACCCCTATGGTTTGTCGGCTGCCAGGCTTCTTTTGTTCATGGGATTCCCAAGCAAGAATACTGGAGTAGCTTGCCATTTCCTTCTCCAGGAGATCTTCCCGGCCCAGGGATTGAACTTGTGTGTCCTGAATTGGCAGGTGGATCATTTACCGCTGAGCCACCAGGGAAGCCCTCCAGCAAGCTTTGGTATTCCTTGTAGGCATCACTCCAGTCCATGCCTCTTTCTACACATAGCCATCTTACCTCTCTATGTCTCTGCCTCTTCACACAGCCTTCTTAAAAGGATATCAGTCATTAGATTAAAGGCCCACCCTACTCCAATATAACCTCATGTCAACTGTTTACATCTTCAAAGACCCTATTTCCAAATCAGGTCATATTAATAGGGACTAAGAGTCTGAGTTTCAACATAACTTTGCGGGGAGACACACTTCAACCCACCACAGTGGGCAAGGTCCTTCATCTGTCCTACCTACCACCTAATTGGGGTTCCCTCAAAAGAAAGATGCTTAGGACTTCCCTGGTGGTCCAGTGGCTAAGACTCCAAACTCTCAATGCAGGTGCCCAGGTTCAATCCCTGGTCAGGATACTAGATCCGACCTGTTGTAATCGAGCCCACATGCTACAACTAAGACCCAGTACAGCCAAATAAATAAAAATAAATATTTTAAAAAAATAATAAGAAGGATGCTGCGATGTTGAGCAGCCAAAACAGGAACACCCATGGCAGAAGCACCAGAAAGTCCTTCATTGGTCCACACATGGACTATGTCCAGGAAAGGTAGGGCCACAATCACTCAGTCATTCAACAAATAAATATTAAGAACCTGCTTTGCACTAGGAACTGGGCTATGTACTAGGGATTCAGTGATGACTAGAACAGGTGAGCTCCTGGTAGGCGATGGGGTTGCAAAAGAGTCGGACACAACTGAGTGAGTCGGTCACAGCAACAACAAAGGACAGGAGAGGTCCCAGCCAAGGACCTGGCATTTAGGAACGGATTTGAGAAAATCACAAACTGATGCAGGAGAGATGCAGTAAAACATGCAGTGTGATTCGTCAGATGGTCAAGGAAGGACCCTTTAGGAGACAATACTTGGGCAGAGATCTAAAGGATGAGAAGGATTAAACCATATAAAAATGCAGGCGAGAAACATTTCAGAGAGGGAAGAATATTCCAGAGAGGGTTAATGTGACTGCAAAGACCATGAGATTAAATAAGCTTGATGAATCTGAACACAGCATAGCTGATCCTTCATGAGCCAAGGACGAAGTGATGGCATACGGGAAAGGAAAGGTGGACAGAGGTCACCAGGTTGTAACTGGAATTCTTTTCTATTTATTTCAGTTCAGTCGCTCAGTCGTGTCTGACTTTTTGCAGCCCCATGGACTGCAGCATGCCAGGCTTCCCTGTCCCCAACTCCTGTTCTGTAGATCATGGTAAGAAATGTGGATGCTATCCTATACTTGAGACTCATCTCACTAAACCTACCGATTGGTCTTAAAGTTACAGGCATCCTAACCGAACAAGTGATACTCAAATCCACTAATGTGGATGAGATTTTCTAGGGAGAAGGTCATGGAGAAGGTGAAGGAGAACGGATGATGGAAATCTAATATTGTTCAGTAGCTCAGTCATGTCCGACCTTTGTAACCCCTCACGGATTGCAGCATGCCAGGCTTCCCTGTCCTTCACTATCTCCCAGAGTTTGCTCAAACTCTTGTCCATTGAGTCAGTGATGCCATCCAACCATCTCATCCTCTGTCATCCCCTTCTCCTCCTGCCCTCAATCCTTCCTAGCATCAGGATCTTTTCCAGTGAAAAAGACCTCTTCACATCAGGTGGCCAAAGTATTCGAGCTGCACCTTCAGCATCAGTCCTTCCAATGAATATTCAGGGTTGATTTCCTTAGGATTAAGGTTTGGTCTCCCTGTAGTCCAAGGGGACTCTCAAGAGTTTCCCCCAACACCACAGTGCAAAAGCATCAATTCTTTGGCACTTAGCCTTCTTAATGGTCCAGCTCTCACTTCCATACATGACTACTGGAAAAACCATAGCTTTGACTATATGGACTTTTATCAGCAAAGTGATGTCTCTGCTTTTTAATACGCTGTCTAGAGTTGTCATAGTTTTCTTTCCAAGGTGCAAGTATCTTTTAATTTCATGGCTGCAGTCACCATCCACAGTGATTTTGGAGTCTAAGGAAATGAAATCTGCCATTGTTTCCATTGTTTCCCCATGTATTTGTCATGAAGTGATGGGACCAGATGCCATGATCTTTAGTTTTTTAAATGTTGAGTTTTAAGCCAGGTTTTCACTCTCCTCTTTCACTTTCATCAAGAGGCTCTTTAGTTCCTCTTCACTTCCTGCCTTTACAATAGTATCATCTCCGTATCTGTGCTTGTGTGCTTAGTTGCTCCATCATGTTCAACTCTTTGCAATCCCATGGACTGTAGCCAGGCTTCTCTGTCCATGGGGATTCTGTTAAGCAAGAATACTGGAATGGGTTGCCATGCCCTCCTCCAGGGGATCTTCCCAACCCAGGGACTGAACCTAGGTCTCCCAAATTACAAGTGAATTCTTTACCTTCTGAGCCACCAGGGAATCCCATGAATACTTGAGTGGGTAGCCTATCCTTTCTCCAGGGGATCTTCCCAACCTAGGAACTGAACCAGGATCTCCTGCACTGCAAGCAGATTCTTTACCAGCTGAGCTACCAGGGAAGCTGTATCTCACCTGCCTGAGGTTGTTGATATTTCTCTTGGTCATCTTGATTCCAGCTTGAGCTTCATCCAGCCCAGCATTTCGCATGATTGCCGCATAACAAATTAACCCAAAACTTAGCAGCTTAAAACTTTAAAACAACACATCTATTACATGGGTCTCTAGGAGTCAGGAATCTTGGCAGAGCTTGGCTGGGTCTTCTGGCTCAAGGTCTTTGACCAGACTGCAGACAAGATGTCAGCCAGGGCAATTACCTAGTCCCAAGACGCTTACTCCTTGGAAGAAAAGTTATGACCAACCTAGATAGCATATTGAAAAGCAGAGACATTAATTTGCCAACCAAGGTCTGTCTAGTCAAGGCTATGGTTTTTCCAGTGGTCAAGTATGGATGTGAGAGTTGGACTGTGAAGAAAGCTGAGTGCTGAAGAATTGATGCTTTTGAACTGTGGTATTGGAGAAGACTCTTGAGAGTCCCTTGGACTGCAAGGAGATCCAACCAGTCCATTCTGAAGGAGATCAGCCCTGGGATTTCTTTGGAAGGAATGATGCTAAAGCTGAAACTTCAGTACTTTGGCCACCTCACGTGAAGAGTTGACTCCTTGGAAAAGACTCAGATGCTTGGAGGGATTGGGGGCAGGGGGAGAAGGGGATGACAGAGGATGGGATGGCTGGATGGCATCACTGACTCGATGGACGTGAGTCTGAGTGAACTCCAGGAGTTGGTGATGGACAGGGAGGCCTGGCTTGCTGCGATTCATGGGGTTGCAAAGAGTTGGACACGACTGAGCGACTGAACTGAAGTCTAGACTGGGGTAGGATATGCTTCCAAGGACACTCCTGCGATCATTGGCAAGATTCAGTTCTTCATGAGTACTGGACTGAGGGTCTTACGTCCTTAGTGGCTGATAACCAGAAGTCTTCTCAGTTCCTTGCCACGTGGCATCTTCTTTTCTAAAAGAGTGAGCAAGACAGAAGCCCTGATTTCTTTATAACCTAATCTCAGAAAGGACATCCTATCAATCTTCTGTTGGTTAGAAGTGAGTCTCTAGGTTCAGCCCACATTCAAAAGAGGGTATTACACAGGGCATGAATATCAGAGGTGGAGACCACAGAGAGCCATCTTTAAGACTGCCTAAAGCACCTAAACAACCTAACTATTTGAGGGTGGATGGCAGACAACCAGCCAGGGAAGGACCAAGACCACAGGCAAAAAGGAAGAGTGAGAAAGAGTGTAGGGGAGGATATGCAAGTTTCAGGCAGCTGATAATTTCAAATACTACCTAGAGGTCAAGTTACATGGGATGGAAAAGGAACTAGGAATCGGTCCACTGCAGGAGGACATTGATAATCTTTGTCGAAACCATTTCAGAGAACTGTCAGGGGCTAGAGACGTACAGACCACTGTTTATCCCTCACTGACCAGCACGGTCACTACCTCTGCAGGAGGTGACCAGAAAAAACAGGAAGAACCTCCTCTCCCAGTCTAGGGCTTCCCAAAGTCTTCTGACACCTCCCCCAGGAAAGTGACCTCATTTCTAAAAGAAAACTGATTCTAGGTCATATCCCCCTGGAACAAGAGACCAATTGATGTGATTATCTCCAAGAGAAAGGGGGCACCTACTAAAAGTAGAACCTGATGCCCCAGAAGGGAAGACATCGGGGAACCTAAAAAAGGGTCTCTGATAATTACCTGCCAAGATTTCAGAGTGAAGGGCATCTCCATGTAATAGCAAAGGAAAGAAAAGCCAGAAGTTTTTAAAGGTCCTCCTTCATATATTCTGCAATTTCATTCTGTTTAATACAGGGCAGAATTCTGTTCCCCACTGTGTAGGACTTATTATATAGAATATCTTTGGTCCCACCAAAGATGGCTACAAAAAGGAATTTCTGTAAAGTGTTCTTCATTATAAAAATCAGCGAGCTAATTTCACAAACATTATTCCCCACTGGCCTGAGTTAGAAATACTGGAGCTTTAGCATGTTGGGTGATGCATATACGTGTAATTTTATGTGGAGAGGGGGAGAAAAAGAAATGAATGGCTAGAGTGAAATCAAGACATGTTCAGAGTTGTTATCTCTGGATAGTAAAATTACAGATTGTTCTTATTCGCCTCATCATACTTTTCTGTGTTTTACACAGTGTGTGTGTGTGTGTGTGTGTGTGTGTGTGTGTGTGTGTGTGTGTTTGGCCACTCAGTCATGTTCTACTCTTTGCGACTCTTAGGACTCACAGGCTCCTCTGTCCATGGGATTTTTCAGCCAAGAATACTGGAGTGGGTTGCCATTTCCTCCTCCGGGGGATCTTCCTGACCCAGGGATTTGAACCCGCATCTCCTGTGGCTCCTGCATTGCAGGTGGATTCTTTGCTATTGAGCCACCAGATGAGCAATGAAAATGAGAAGTTGGCAGGCTGAGAAACAGGCAGTAGTATGCACCAATTCCAGTGCTCAAACAATGTAATACGCACTAGGAGTATATTGACAAGAAAGAGGTGAGCCAACTAAAAGCCAGAATGGGACTGACCACACCCCCATCCATCACCCTAATAAATTTCACCTAAGACCCAAGTTGGAGCTAAAATCCTCCATATTTAGGTCTGACACAGTAAAGCTTCCTCAGTGTCCCTCGGGTTGCTTAGCACACCCAACAGATGTGCCCCATACACCTGGAAGCAAGCCCATCCAGTGAGATTCTCCAGTTAGGAAAGTGGAAGCATTCAGTGAACAGAGCAAAGGTAGATGGTTGAGTCCAGAATGTTGTTCCAAATGAGCTATCTCCTAGGTCCTTTGTGAAACCTTCTCTGCACCTCCTAGTATTAGAAAGCTCATCTATCTATTCATTTAATTAATAAAAATGAAAAGTACTTTCACAAAGATTACTCTTTGTCAGTCACCACGCTAAGCACTTCACTCATATTATCTTCTTTAATCCATGCCACAATCCTGTTATCCTAGTTGACAGATGAGTAAACAGAGGCACAGAGAAGTCAAGCAACTTTCCCAAGATCACACAGATGGCAATGGTCAGAATCATAATCTGAACCTTAGCCATCTGGCTCCAGAAGCTTAACCATGGTACTGTCCTGATTCCAGTGAAGATCTGTTGAGGTCAGTTCAATGTACCCAGTGGCTAATGACGAACCCACAGTCTCATGAACACTTGAAACGAACCTCCACCCCCAAAGGTTACCTGCCTCCATTTTTTCCTGGTGATGCTGGTGGAGTCTCCTCCAGATGGCTGACATGGGAGGTTTCAGTTTTCCATCTTATTTCTCCTCATTACCTAATGATCCCTCGGTTTTGCAAAGCCAGGTTATTTCATTCCTTCCTCTTCCTTGTATTTCTTATATCATGCTACAAGAAAATGTTTATTCATTCCTTCACTCATGTATTCATTAAGTAAATTTTTATCCAACTGAGATATGAGGGAAGCCCATAGACAGATGGATAGATAACTCAGTTGGTAAAGAATCCACGTGCAATGCAGGAGACCCCGGTTCATTCCTGGGTTAAGAAGATCACAGCAGAAAGGATAGGCTACCCACTCCAGTATTCTTCAGTTTCCCTCGTTGCTCAGCTGGTAAAGAATCCGCCTGCAATGCAGGAGACCTGGGTTCGATCCCTGGGTTGGGAAGATCCCCTGGAGAAGGGAAAGGCAACATGGCCTCGAGAATTCCATGGACTGTATAGAAGGCAGGAGGAGAAGGGGACAACAGAGGATGAGATGGTTGAATGGCATCACCAACTTGATGGACATGAGTTTGAGCAAGTTCTGGGAGTTGGTGATGGACAGGGAAGCCTGGCATGCTGCAGTCCATGGGATTACAAAGAGTCGGACATGACTGAGTGACTGAACTAAACTGAACAATGAGATTGGGCTTCCCAGGTGGCGCTGTTGTCGAGTGCAAGGTGGCACTGCTCGCTGCAAGATAAGTCAATGAATCCGAGACGAGGTGTTGGGATCAGGAAGGGACTTTATTCTGGAACTGGCTGACCCAGAAGATGGCGGGATAGAGACTCAAAATAACCATCTTGTCAGGGCCTGGATGCCAGGTTCTCTTATGAATCAGAGATTGGGGCGGGTTGGGGAAACAAAGTAAAAAGACTATTCAATTCTTGCAAATATCCCCTAGAATGGCAAGCCTCAGGCAGGGTAATGTGTTAGTTTTCGCTTCCTTACAGTCCTTTACAGGTGGGCAGCTCAGGCTGTCTCCCTGAGGAAGGCTGTTGTGTATGCCTACCATAACAAAAAAAAAAAAAAAAGCCACAGGATGAGGGTTAAAGTCACAGAAGCAGATCCAGCATGAATAAATTAACCCTTCCCAGTTACAGTACTAGTGGTAGAGAACCCACCTGCCAAGGCAGTGTTAGGAATCCAACCTCTCTGCTTACTGCAGGACAGGCTAGTGAGTCAGAGAGATGAGGTATTGAGGCAAGGAAAATGAGTTTATTCAGAAAGCAGCTGACCAAGAAGATGGCAGGTTAGTGCCTCAAAATAACCCATCTTTGGGGGGTCCGGATGCCAGGTTCTCTTATAGATCAAAGAGAAAGAAGCAATGAGAAACTAAAGTCAAAAGGCAGAATAGAGAGGGAGAGGCAGTGGGGAAGTAAAGTGAAAGGGTCTCCAGTCTTGCAAAACATCTCCCAGGGAACAGCCAGCCTTTGGAAGGGATGTGTTAATTTCTTCTGTTCACAGGTGGGCAGGGACAAACTATCTCTCCACTAGATGAACAAAGGCACTTTAGTTTACAGTCAAGTAGAGGGGCAGAGTCCTCCAGGCAAGCCAGTAAGTATGATTATGATAACAAAAGCAATGAAAAGCAAGTCAAAGAAACCGTTTCTAAAATGGAGGCAAAATTGGTTTCCTCCCTGTAACAGCAAGAGACATAAGAGCTTCCTGGGTCAGGAAGATCCCCCGGAGGAGGGCATGACACCATACATATTGGCAATTCCCATATCCTAGCCTGGAGAATCCCATAGACAAAGGAGCCCGCTGGGCTATAGTCCACAGGGTCTTAAAGAGTTGGACACAACTGAAGCAACTTAGCACACACACATGCACAATGAGATTCACTGAAGGGTTTTTAAGTAAGAAAGTGATGTGCTCTGGGCTTTACAGGTAGCTCAGTGGTTAAAAATTTCACCTGCCAATGCAAGAGACATGGGTTCAATCCCTGGTCCAGGAAGATCCCACATGCCTCCGAGCAACTAAGCCTGTGCACAACTATTGAACCTGTACTCTAGAGCCCAGGAGCTGCCACAGCTGAAGCCCATGCACCCTAGACCCCATGCTGCACAACAAGAGGAGCCAGTGCAATGAGAAACCCGAGCACCACAATGAAGAGTAGCCTCCACTCACTGCAACTAGAGAAGAGCCCGCACAACAACAAAGACCCAGCACACCCAAAAATAAATAGATAAATTTAAAAAAGAGAAATCACCTGCCAATGCAGGAGACTCAGGCTTGATCCCTGGGTCATGAAGATCCCCTGGAGAAGGAGATGGCAACCCACTCCAGTCTTCTTGCCTGGGAAATCCCATGGACAGAGGAGCCTTGGTGGGCTACAGTGTGTGTGCCATGGTCCAGGCGTGGGTTGGAAAAGAATTTCCAGACATGAGACAGAATGAGGGGAAATAAAATTTATTAGAGTGGGAGACACTGTTAAGTGGGCCAACTCAAGGGAGAACCAACGTTGAACAGGAGTTCTTAGTGCATTTTTATAGCCAGGGTACAAGGAGCAGGATAGGGCTCTTATGAGTCATTTGCTGATTGGATGAGACACATATATTGGGTAGGGAAAGAGTAAGGCAAATACCTTCTCCCTATGTGATAGGAGAGGTTATACTGCTCAGGAGGACCTGAATCTGTTAATAGTTACAACATGAGGGGCAGAAGGACAATAAGGGTCTGGCTTTTCCGTTCCTGCATTCCAAGACCCTCCTTGGTTTTATCTGCTCTTTCATTCTTGGGTCACCACAGTGTGGGGTCCCAAAGAGTCAGACATGACTTAGCGACTAAACAACACCAGATGTGCTCTAGTTTAAAGCAGAGTGCTGACTGTGGTGTGGAGAATGAATTTAGGAAGGCAAGGGGGAGAGGCAGGGAGACCAGGTGAGTGAGAAATGGTGGTGTGAGTGAGAATAAGAATGCTGCTGGTAGCAATGGAGAAAAAATAATCATATAGGAGATAAGTTTTGAAGATAGGACAGGCAAAACCTGTTGGTGGATTGCATGTGGACACAAAAAATGTAAGGAAGCTTACTAAATTTTTAACATGAGCAACTGGGGTGGATAGTGGGCAAGTATCAAGTCAAGGAACACTAGCAGAGGAAAAATATCAGAAATGTTCATCAAACGTGTGGTTTTGATAATTCAAAAAGACACATGTACCTCAGTGTTCATTGCAGTGTTATAGAAACCATGGCAGTGGAAGAAGATAAGTGGCATTCAAAGATGCAAAGTAGCAGAGTTTTATTCAGTACCTCTGCTAGCACAGCAGAGTCATCTCCAAAGGCAGAGTGCCCCAGCTTTGTTCTGGGTATCTTCTATACACTGTAAAGTTCCCACTCAAACAGCTCAGGTCCCTCCCCTCCCCCAAGTAGCCCAAGTTCCCATGGATACAACAAGCAAGCAAGATCAAAGAAGCAAAAGCGGTGATTGATTAGCTACAACTGTTAAAACAAAATAACAGGAGGGAAAGCAAAAGCTTGTGACTTTAATTGGGGGCTTTGATCTTGCCCCTATCTCAGCAGCACTCTTTAGAATAGCTAGGACATGGAAGCAACCTAGATGTGCATCAACAGATGAATGGATAAAGATGTGGTCCATATACACAGTGGTATATTACTCAGCCATAAAAAGGAATGAAGTTGAATCAGTTCTAGTGAGGTGGTGAACCTAAAGCCACCTCAGAGTGAAGTAAGTCAGAAAGAGAAAAAAAATATTATATATTAACACATTTATAGGGAATCTAGCAAAAGAGTACTGATGAACCTATTTGCAGGGCAGGAATAGAAATAGAGATGCAAACATAGGAAACAGACTTGTGTGGGGGAGGGGAGAGAGGGTGGGACAAATTGAGAGAGCAACATTGCAACACGTACCTTACCAAATGCAAATAAATAGCCAGTGGGAGGTTGCTGTATAACAACAGGAAGCTCAGCCTGGTGCTCTGTGACAATCTGCAGGGATGGGATAAGGTAGGAGTGGGAGGGAGGTTCAATGAGAGAGGACATATGTACACTTGTGGCTAATTCACATTGTTGTATGGCAGAAACCAACCCAACACTGTAAAGCAATTATCCTCCAATTAAAATTTTTAAAATTAAAAACAATGTGGTTTTGGACCTGTTGAGTTTGAGGTGCCTATCAGTTACCCAGGTAAAGATGCCACAACTTGAAAGGGAAAAAAAAAAAAGGTGATGTGATGGAGAATTATGTGGGCGGGTGGGGGGGGGGGGGAACGGTGCAGGCAGTTGTCTCTTCTTCCCCAGACTCCAACAGGCTTCCTGTGTTGGAGGAATTCCACATCATATGGTCCTGGTGGGAAGCAAAGTCCTCCTTCCGCCATAGAAACAGGAAGTTCAGCCATGAGTCAATTTTCCTAGCTTCCTTTGCAGTCCAGGCATGCCATGGCTTAGGCAATGACACAGGCTTAGGCAATTAGACACAGCCACCTTGGACCCTAGAAACTAAAGGGGCAGGTGCTATAGAGAACTGACTCGGTCACTGGCTGTAGTAGCGGTGCCATTCCAGGGCCAGCCAACCAACAGCTGAGATTTCTGCAATAGTAGCCATGGTGTCCTTCAGAGCCATTGTATGTCTTCGTTCTGTATGTCTTTTGCTATGATTCTGACTGTGAAACCATCTTTTCCTTTTCTGTGGCTTACTAAAAATCCTGAGTGATAGGAGAGAGTAGGTCTTAGATACTGCACTAAGGGAAGCCTCCTTTAAGACAGTGACATTTAAGCTGGGTTCTGGACTTCCTTGGTGGTACAGTGGATAAGAATCCACCTGTCAATGCAGGGGGACACAGGTTCGATCCCTGATCCAGGAAGATTCCACATGCCTCAGAGCAGCTAAGCTCCTGAGCCACAACTACTGAGCCCCCGCTCTAGGGCCTGTGAGCCACAACTACTAAGTCCAAGTGCAGCAACTACTGAAGCCCACATACCCTACAGCCTGTGCTCCACAGCAAGAGAAGCCGCCACAATGAGAAGCCCATGCGCCATCCGGAAGAGGAATCCCCTGCTCTCTACAACTAGAGAAAAGGCCATGTGCAGCAACAAACACCTAGCACAACCTAGATAGATCGATTGATAGATAAAGCTGGGTTCTGAAGACTGAAAAGGATCCAACCATGGGTAGAAGGTGGAAAGGAGTATGCCACACAGAAGGAACAACAAATCCAAAGGTCTGAAGTGTGAGAAACCTTAGCACCATCCTCAGAGCTGGAGAAGGTGTTTGGATGGCATCGCTGACTCAATGGACATGAGTCTGAGCAAACTCAGAGAGACAGTGATAGACAGAGAAGCCCGGCGCGCTGCAGTTCGTGGGGTCACAAAGAGTCGGACACAACTTGGCAACTGAACAACAGAGCTGGAAGAAGCCTCATCCATGTTCCTGGATAAGAAGGTAAAAGGGTAAGGAGCAACAGGGAGAGGTGGGCTGGATAAGGTAGAACCTTTCTCAAGGAGCCAGGATTCCAAGCTGCCTCTGCCTAGCTCCAAACCAAAGACTCCATCCAGCCCGTCCCTTTAGCCTTTCCCCTCCCCCACTTTTGGAACTCCGCCTATGCCGTTGGCACGGTCGTCATAGTCAAGAGTGCTCTGTTTCACAAACTTCTCAGGCCAGGAAGGAGTTGCATGTCGTTGAGGGGGGCGGTCCCTGACCTTCCAGGCAAGGATCTCAGGCCAGGCCAGGACACCAAACAGGGATCATGCCCGTGCTGATACCCCCGGTGGAGCACAGCCAGGACACGCGCGTTGGGCATCCAGCATGGCGCGAGGCAACCAGGGCCTTGGCAGAGGAGGCACACCAGCTGACCGACCGCTGCGGGCAAGAGGCGGTGACCATGTGGCAACCCAACGACAGTGTGCGGGACCCACACGTGGCACGCCACCTCTGCCGGGCCGCCTACATTCTGCCCTGGCGCTTCCGCGTGGAGATGCTCAAAGGGGGCAGCACCATGGAGAAGCCACCGCCGGGCGAGGGCGTTACGCTGTGGAAGAGCAAGATGAAGCCGCCTGCCTGGCACGCCCGCCTGCCGCTGCCCATGCACCGTGACGCGCGGGCCTTGCAGACCGCCGAGGTGGTGCAAGCTCACGCTCGCGGGGCGCGCCTCACCGCCGCCCGCCTTGGCCGCGCGCAGCACCAGATCAACGGGCAGCTGCGGCTGCTGCAGCGCCAGCGCGAGGCTACGGACCACAGACTCAGCGAAGTGCGCAAAGCATTGCTGATTAACCAGCAGAGCATCAAGCTGCGGGGCTACCGACCCAAATCTGAGACGGTGGGACCACCCCCGCCCCAGCCCAGCCGCAGAGACTCAGGCCTCCGCTCCCAGATGAGCAGACTGGGCAAAACCCACCCTAGAGAGGAAACACTCCCCCATAACAGGCCCAGCTCCACCCCCAAGATGAGGTGCCTTGGTTCCCAGCCCCAGAGACAGAGATCCTCCCAAACGGATGCGATCCTCAAACCCCTTGCCCCAGAAGTGTTAGTCATTCTGTCGTGTCCAGCTTTCTCCAGTCCATGGACTGTAGCCCGCCAGGCTAGTCTGTCCATGGCATTCTCCAGGCAAGAATACTGGAATGGGTAGCCATGCCCTCCTGCAGGGGTCTTCCCCACCCCAGGATCAAACCGAGGTCTCCTGCATGGCAGGCAGATTCTTTACCATCTGAACCACCAGGGAAACTTTGCCCCTAGAGGGAGATATATACATCTCAGTCTCCCTGCTAGGGAGAGAAGGTGGGACCCTTGAGTCAGACAAGCTAGATTTACCAAAGAGTAAAATCTACCACTCCCAGCCTAGACAAGAGGGTGAAACTCTCGCCCATGCATGAGACGCTCCCCAATCCCCCAACCCCACTGAAAACACACAAGAAGCCCCCAGCTGAGTGGTGGGTGATGTTCTAGTCCCAAGAGATAAAATTATCCTCATAATATTTTTTTAAACCCCAACCAACTCCCCCCTCCCCCAGGCTTCCCAGGTGATTCAGTGGTAAAGAATCCACCTGCCAATGCAGGAGAGACACGGGTTCCATCCCTCAGTCAGGAAGATCCCCGGGGGAGGAAATGGCAACACACTTCAATATTCTTGCCTGAAAAATCCCATGGACAGAGGAGCCTAGTGGGCTGCCGTTCATAGCATCGCGAGGAGTCTGACATAACTGAACATGCATGCACCAAAAACAACCCCCAGCCTCAGGGAATGAGAACCCCATCCCAGGCCTCACAGGGGTTAGGGTTAGAATTAGGAGAGGGACAGGTTCTGCCTAAAGACTGAGACCCTCAGACTCCTTAGACTGCACCTGAGAGCTAAACCCCTAGCCAGGGGGAAAGAGTGAGACACCCTAGTCCCAGCCCTGGTAAAATCCTCCCGCTAAAGTGAAATCCTCGACAGCCATCCCCAAAGGGGACAATATTCCAGCCTCCCTGGGGAGAGATGAGACCCCCACCCACCCGTTGGGTGGGTTTCCAAGTCCCAGCCCCCAAATCCAGACAATAAGCCCTCAAAGGGGCAAACCCCATCATCGCTATGAGACTCCTCCACCTGTAGCCTGGGAGAGAGGATAAGACCATCACCAAGGAAGGGGGAGCCCCTCAGGCCCAAAGAGCAATGATAACCTCCCCCCAAGTTAAGTCATCTCCATCCCAGCTCACTGGGCTCCTATCTGTAAAAGGAAGAAGCCCTGGCCCTGCTCTCTAGAGGGTAAGACCTCCCCAAGTGAAAGAGTTAGTCACCCAGTCATGTACAACTCTTTAGGACTCTGTGGACTGTAGCCCACCAGGCTCCTCTGTCCATGGAATTCTCCAGGCAAGAATACTGGAGTGGGTTGCCATTCCCTTCTCCAGGAGATCTTCCTTACCCAGGGATCTAACTTGGGTCTCCTGCAACATAGGTGGAATCTTTACCATCTGAGCCACAGAGAAGCCCTGGTGAGAGCTTCCTAAAAGGGTAAATGCTTCTCAGAGAGTGAGATCCCCAAAGTGTGAGACTGTCCCCAACCCCATTCCCCAAACCCAGGGTTTATGAGGTTGGCAAACTCTGTACTATTTTAGAAAAAGAGCTTTCCCCTCCAGCCCTCTCCCACAGGTGTGAAAAATTCTCTCCTTGTTTTCCAGATCTCTGACAAAGCTGACAGTATGCTTACCTGGGAAAAAGAGGAGCTAAAGAGCATGAAGAGGAAGATGGAGATAGATATGGAAAAATCAGAGGCCTTGCTCAAGGTTTGGGACACCTGGGGCCAGGTGAAGGGGATTCGAGGGGACCCTTGGCTGCCTAGTGGGCAAACAGCTTTAACCTTGGGGATTGTAGCAACAGCAACTCCTTCAAGCCACACACCCATCCCACGCTGACCTGACATTCACTGTGTTTCCACTTTAGGAAATGGAAAGACTGAAGCTCTGAGAGATGAAATTGGGCCTCAAAATAACAATGAACACCCCTCGCCTCTGTGCCCTGGTGGCTCAGATGGTAAAGAATCCACCTGTGAAGCAGGAGAAACAGGTTCCATCCCTGGGTTGGGAAGATCTCCTAGAGAAGGGAATGGCAACCCACTCCAGTATTCTTGTCTGGAGAATCCAACGGACAGAGAAGCCTGGTGGGCTATAGTCCATGCAGTTGCAAAGAGTTGGACATGACTGAGTGACTAAGCATGCCCCTCTGTGCCGTGCCCTGTCCTGTTGTTAAGTCCTTAAAACCCTCCTGTGAAATAGAAACTATGATTTTGATTAGAGATGGGGAATTCGAGACTCAGAAAGATGTGACCTCACCCAAGGCATGGAGCAAGCCAGTGGTGAGGCTGTGGTTTCAGTTCAGGTGTATCTTTTTCCCTCCAGATTTAGAGAGGTACAATTTACTGTTTTAAATTTTGTATGTATTTTATTTCTTTTAAAAAAAACTATTTAGTTTTGGCTGTGCTGGGTCTTGTTGCTGCACAAGGGCTTTCAAGTTGCAGTGAGTGGGGCTACTCTCTAGTTGCGGTGCACAGGCTTCTCATTGCTGTGGCTTCTCTTGCTGCAAAGCACAGGATCTAGGTTCACAGGCTTCAGCCATTGTGGCTCAAAGGCTCAGGAAATTGCAGCACAAGGGCTCAGCCCCACTTCATGTGGGATCTTCCCAGATCGGGAATGGAACCCATGTCCTCTACACTGGCAGATGAATTCTTAATCCTGGACCAGCAGGCAAGTCCCACTATATAGTAGAATTATTAGTATAGTAATTGTATTAATATAAAAATATCACTACTACTAATTGGCTTCTCTGATAGTTCAGTTGGTAAAGAATTGCCTGCAATGCAGGAGACCCCAGTTCAATTCCTGGGTCAGGAAGATCCTCTGGAGAAGGGAAAGGCTACCCACTCCAGTATTCTGACCTAGAGAATTCCATGGACTGAAGGGGTCACAAAGAGTCAGACATGACTTAGCGACTTTCACTATTGCTACTACTGATAATTACTGTATTATATATATATATATAATATCACCTTTTCTTTACCCATTCATCTGTCAACAGACATTTAGATTGTTTCTATGTCTCAGCTGATGAATGATGCTAAAATGTACATGACAGTTATTTCCATTCAAGGTCCTGATTTCCTTTATATATGGACCCAGAAGTGTGAGAACTGCATGTTTCAACTCAAGTGTCTTGAGCTCCTTACTCTGTACTATGTGCTCATCTTTATCAGCTCCATTCAGAAATGGTCTCTCACTGCATCCTTCACTCTTGCAACAAGGATTTCTTTATGACATCACTAATGGAGACATGAAAGTAGGTTTCAAAGAGCCTGTATGCACTTGTGACTTATCCATTTGACAAATATTAATTCAATACCCTGGCATCCCAGGCACTGTGTTTGGCAGTTGGGACAAGTTGTGAACAGGCCTTGCCCTCCAGGAATTCACATTAAAGGGTCATTCAAATAAGGGACCAGCCAGGGTTAGAAGGGTGGAGTTGGGGGGAAGTGGGTGGAGTTAGGAGCTGGTGCACCACTGTCCATGGTGCTGAACCTTAATTGCACTTAACCTATTACACCTCCGATGCAATGGACACATGCTGTGTGTACTTAGTCACTCCTCGTATCTGACTCAGTGACCCTATGGACTGTAGCCTGCCAGGCTCCAATGGACATGAACTTGGGCAAACTTCAGGAGATGGTGAGGGACGTGGAGGCCTGGTGTGCTACAGTCTATGGGGTCGCAAAGAGTCAGACATGAATGGGGGACTGAAAAACAACAATATTGTACCTCCAGGCTGCTGCCATATTCCTTTACTTTAAATCTGGTGATCCTGAAAAATCCTTCAAGTAAGTCTGAAATAGACAAGGAAGAAGATCCTGAAGGTGGCCCTGGTAGGGAAGGGCTTGCAAGAGAGAAAATGAAATAGGGAGGCGGGAAAAGACAGACAGATGGAAACCCAAGAAAGTGTTGTGTTGTCATTTAGTCACTAAATTGGGTCCGACTCTTTTTATGACAACCCCATGGACTGTAGCCCGCCAGGCTCCTCTGTCCATAGGACTTCCCAGGCAAGAATACTGGAGTGGGTTGTCATTTTCTTCTCTGGGGGATCTTCCTGACCAAGGGATTGAACCACACCTCTTGCACTGCAGGTGGGCTCTTCACCACTGAGCCACCAGGGAAGCCCTTTCAACTTAAAATCATGAACTTAAATCTCAAATTGACAATAAGAGGACTCCCAGAAATCTCACAAGTGTCTCTGGAAGACTTGCTGCCCCACTGTGCAAGTTATTTCATACCTTCTCTTCCTTCATATCTGTCCAACTCCCTGCTCTTTCTTCATTTTCAAAGAATGACCCCAATGCATGGAAACCACAGAAAAGAATTTCTCTCATTTTTCCTCTACCAACCCTATAATTCCATCTACCTACTATACCCACCTCCTCCCCCTTCTCCTACATCATCAATATTTCTTTCTTCATCAGATCACTCTAAACAAACAAATGGGGGATTATCCTTTAATGGACACAGATCTACTTCAGTTCAGTTCAGTCGCTCAGTCATGTCCAACTCTTTGTGACCCCATGAATCACAGCATGCCAGGCCTCCCTGTCCAGCACCAACTCCCAGAGTTCACTCAGACTCGCGTCCATCAAGTCAGTGATGCCATCCAGCCATCTCATCCTCTGTCATCCCCCTCTCCTCCTGCCCCAGTCCCTCCCAGCATCAGAGTCTTTTCCAATGAGTCAACTCTTCGCGTGAGGTGGCCAAAGTACTGGAGTTTCAGCTTTAGCATCATTCCTTCCAAAGAAATCCCAGGGCAGATCTCCTTCAGAATGGACTGGTTGGATCTCCTTGCAGTCCAAGAGACTCTCAAGAGTCTTCTCCAACACCACAATTCAAAAGCATCAATTCTTTGCTGCTCAGCTTTCTTCACAGTCCAACTCTCACGTCCATACATGACCACTGGAAAAACCATAGCCTTGACTAGACAGACCTTAGTCAGCAAAGTAATGTCTCCGCTTTTCAATGTGCTATCTAGGTTGGTCATAACTTTTCTTCCAAGGAGTAAGATGATGAAAAGTTCTGGAAATGAACAGTGGTGATGGTTACACATTGTGAATATACTTACTGCTACTGAACTGTACACTTAAAATGGTTTAAGTGGCTAATTTTCATCTATTTTTTGTTGTTGTCGTTCAGTCAATAAGTCATGCCTCTTTGAGGCCCTATGAACTGTAGCTCACCAGGCTCCTCTGTCCTCTACTGTCTCCCAGAAATTACTCAAATTCATGTTCATTGAGTCAGTGATGACATACAACCATCTCATCCTCTGCAGCCCCCTTCTCCTCCTGTCCTCAGTCTTTCCCACCATCAGGGTCTTTTCTAATGAATCGCCCTTTGCATCAGGTAGCCAGAGTATTGGAGCTTCAGCTTCAGCATCAGTCCTTCCAATGAATATTCAGGATTGATTTTTCTTTTTAGAATTGACTGGTTTGATCTCCTTGCAGTCCAAGGGACTCTCAAGAGTCCTCTCCAGCACCACAATTTGAAAGCATCAATTCTTTGGCATTCAGCCTTCTTTAAGGTCCAACTCTCACATCCTTACATGACTACTGGAAAAACTATAGCTTTGACTATCACTTTGTTGACACAGTGATGTCTCTGCTTTTTAATATGCTGTCTAGATTTGTCATAGAAAGTATGTACTTCCCTGGTGGTCCACTGGTTAAGACTATGCTTCTGCTGCAAGGGGCATGGGTTTGATCCCAGATCAGGCAACTAGATCCAGCATGCTTCCACTAACACCCAGCACAGCCAAATTAATCTTTTGATCCCACCCCATTATTCCAGATAATCCCCATTTCTCTGATTCACTCACTAGCCAGAAACTGGGTCATTTTCCCCCATGGCATCCCTGCAACCTAGCACAATGCCTAGAATACAGTAGGGGCTTAATGAACAGTTGAATTAATGAATGAAAGACTTTATATCCACTTTTTGCCCAAATGGGCGAATCCCAAAGAAATAATATTCAGCAAAAGAAGCTGGATATAAAAAGTACACAGTGTATGATTCTGTGTATATGATGTTTCAAATTTCAAAAGCTTGTTCTTAAAGAGTCAGGTAGTTAATTTTTTTAAGCTTTGTATGCAATACAATCTCTGTCACAATTATAGATGGCCCTCTGGTGCAAAATAATACACATTCAGCAGAAACTGTAATTCTAATCTTGAATTTTTATCTTTTCCTGAGCTATCAATATGCAGTACAATACTCTCACCTGATCTGGGCAGCAGCAGTGAGTCACAGTTCCCAGTCAGCCACTGGGTAAATAACTGATGCCCTTCTAGCTATTCTGTGGCCATACGGCCATTCTGTTTTTCACTTTCAGTACAGTATTCAATAAATTACATGAACTATTAAACACTTTATTAGGAAATAGGCCTTGTGTTAGATGATTTTACCCACTCCAGTGTTCTTGCCTGGAGAATCCCAAGGACAGGGGAGCCTGGTAGGCTGCCATCTATGGTATCGCACAGAGTCGGACACAACTGAAGCAGCTTAGCAGCAGTAGATGATTTTGTCCAACTATAGACTAATGAAAGTGTTCTGAGCATATTTAAGGTAAGTTAGACTAAGCTATGATATCCAATAAGGTTAAGTGTATTAAATGCATTTCAACATAATATTTTCAACTTAAAATGTGTTTACTGGAATGTAACCCTATTGTAACTTGAGGAAGATCATACTTAATTTGGCCAGTGGAGTACATAAATAGCCAGAAACAATATGTACATGAATGAGCATGGCCATGTTCCAATACAGTTTTATTAAAAAAAAAAAAAAAGATGGGGACTTCCCTGGTGGTCCAGTGGTTAAGCAGGGGATGCAGGTTCAATCCCTGGCTAGAGAACTTTTGTTTGTTGTTGCTCAATCATTAAGTCACATTCAACTCTTTTTCAACTCCATGGACTAAGCCCATCAGGCTCCTCTGTCCATGGACTTTCCAGGCAAGAGTGGGTTGTCATTTCCTTCTCCAGGGGATCTTTCCAACCCAGGGATCAAACAAGCATTTCCTGCATTGGCAAGTGGATTCTTTACCACTGAGCCACCCAGGAAGTCACACTTTCAGTCACTTACCCCTATCTCCTAGCTTACAATTGACCTTCTCTGCTTCTCCTTCCTCACTCCCAGACTCTGGCCTCCTGTCGTGACGCTCTGGTCTTCTGCTGTAAGGAGAGGCTCCAAGCTGTGGAGCTAATGAACCAGCCACTGGACAAGGTTCTGGAGCAGGCGGGCCGCCACTCTTGGGTGAACATCTCCCGAGTCCCCACTCCGCGCACTCAGGGCCTGAAAACCCCGCCTCCAGACCCTGTGGGCACCTATACCCCAGGTAAAACCACGCAGAAATGAGTCCAGTACAGTGGGTGCCCTTGGTGCCTAACTGCTCCCCCACTTCACGGCCAGAGGAGCTTGGCTGGCTACACTCCATGGGGTCGCAAACAGTCGGACATGACCGAGCGCCTAACACACACATACACACAACCTCCCCCCACCTCTCCCACTCCTGCAGAGTGCGCCACGGCGCTGTACGAAGCCAAGCGACTGTTAATGGAGTCCAAGGACACTTTGCTAGATATGGCAAAGAACGAGGAGGACATCCGAGAGCAACAGCAGCAGATAAGTGACCGCGTGTGCGCCTCACTAGCGCAGAAAATGCGTGAGACCCTGGAGCTGAAGGTGCGCCCCGCTCGCGCCACTCCTAGTTGGCGGCTGGAGTCTAGAATGCTATAGTATGCTGGGTGGGTGGGGGGAGGACAGGGCGCGGCAGAGGGACGTAGGCAGAGAGGGGACAAGAAGCCAGTGTGATTCCGCGCTGTGCCCCCACCCACCCAGGATAGACTGAACATGACCTTAGGACTCATGAGGGGAACGATCCACCGGTGCACGAAATTCAACCAGGAGATGTACATCACCCGTGGCCTCATCAAGGTAGGTTTGGGGGAAAGGGTCTGCGGGGATGTGGCCAGGGGCGTCCGGGAGGTCAAACCTCATGGCTCCGCACACCGCACTCCGCCAGGGTCCTCTGTCCAAAAGTTATCTGGAGACTCGAGAGAAACTGGACAGACCTCTGGTTCGCATATATCAGAGACATGTGGGCACCCAACTTCCGGAGGCCACACGCCTCGCCCAGGTAAGCGCCTCTCAGTCCCTCCCACCAGGCCCTGCCCTGGTAAGACTCCTTTCTCAAGCACACAGCCCAGGTGAGACACCTGACTCAGGTCTGTGAGCCCTTCAGCTCCCCCCCGCCCCCAGCAGGATGCCTTCAATACCCACATGTGCAGCATGCTCAGAAGAGTCCAACTCTGCTACCCCATGGGTGCAGCCCACCAGGCTCCTCTGTTCATGGAATTTTCCAGACAAGAATACTGGAGTGGGCTGCCATTTCCTCCTCCAGGGGATCTTCCCAACCCAGGGATGGAGCCCGGGTATCCTGCATCTCTGGCATTGGCAGGCGGATTCTTTACCACTGAGACACCCTGAGAAGCTCAATACTCACACCCATCTCAAACAAGTTCCCCCAATCTCTGCCCTACTTCTATCCAAGGTCTGCCCCTCCCCTCACCTTCATGAGCACCCCCTTCTTCATACATGCCCTGTCACAGGTTCTTTTCCAAGTACATGCAGGCCCAAGTGTGTAACCCCCAACCCCATTGTAGGCTCTCCCGTCCTAGGTGTGCTCCTACCCAGGCAAGGTCCTTCCACACACTCACCTGACTCAGATGTGCGACCCCCCAACCTGAGACCCATCCCCTCTTCAGCTGTCGTCTTTTACACGCATACCTGGCCCAGGTGTGCCCGCCCATCCTAGATAGCATCACACTCTGGCTCGCCTGTCTCCCAACACCGCCCCTTCTCGTGTCCAGGGCACTGACAAGCTGCAGCGCCACATCTTGCACGTGGAAAAGAACCTGGATAAGCTCCTTGCCATGCGCAAGAACCTCACCTGGAGCTTCAACTGCAAGAAAATCGGGCACGACGTGGACTACAGCGTGGTGCGCCTGCGCCTCCGCCAGCGGCACCCTCACGTGTGCTACGAGCAAGCGCAGCGCCTGGTTAATGACTGGGACCCACGCATGCCGCAGCGTGTGGAGTCCACCACCACTGCCTCCAAGTGACAGGCGCACCCCTGCCCCAGCAGGCCTCAGCCCAGTGGCCCTTCCTCTCTTCTGACCCGCATTGCCCTCAGAGCGCCCTCTAGCAGAATTATAATTAAAAACGAGAATGTGTAATTACCACTTATTAGGCTTGTGGTGGTGATGGTGGTTTAGTCGCTAAGTCGAGTCCAAGTCTCACGACCCCATGGACTGTAGCCAACCGTGCTCCTCTGTCCATCGGATCTCCCAGGCAAGAGTACTGGAGTGGGTTGGGGGTCTTCCAAGCCCACGGATGGAACATGAGTCTCCTGCTTTGTGCAAAATCTTTACCATTTGATCCAGCTGATCACTTAATCTACAACACCTTATAGGCTATGCATCCTGGAAGTTATTAATGATAGGATGGATTTGACCACTGTATTTGGGAGATTCAAATCCCGGCTCCCCAATTTCAGACTATGTGGCCTTAGTCAAGTCACTACTTGTCTCTGGCCTCAGTGTCTCCAGCCTGTAAAATGTAGAATTGTAGCACTAACTTTGGAGGCTTGTTGTAAGGGGGTGGGAGAATGGTGACTGTATACAAAACATCCTTAACTGCAGATGAATTATTATTCCCATTTTACACTAGAGGAAAGTGAAGCACGATGAGGTTAAGCAGATGCCGGAGGTCACACAGCTAGTCATTAGAAGAACTGGAATTTTAATACCTGACTCTACAGCTTGCTCTCTAAGCAGAACTGGGATTCTGCCTTTATTGACAAAACACACAAACAGGGATATAACTTCCTCCCCTGGAGCTCTCTCTAGTGGAGGCTGTTTATTTTCCCAGACCCCAAGCAACTCCATAAAGTGAAAGTCACTCAGTCATGTCCAGCTCTTTGTGACCCTATGGACTACACAGTCCATGGAATATTCCAGGCCAGAATACTGGAGTGGGCAGCCATTCCCTTCTCCAGGGGAATCTTCCCAACTCGGGGATCGAACCCAGGTCTCCCGCATTGCAGGCGTATTCTTTACCAGCTGAGCCACAAGGGAAGCCCATAGGGAGGTGCAATTGAGCCCTCCCTGCTCTCAATGATACTAAAAGTAAGTGTCATCAACCCCATGTTAGAGTTGAAGAAATAAAGCAATGATGACTCAATGGTAAAAGAACCCACCTGCCAATGTAGGAGACACAGGAGACTCAGGTTCAATCCCTGGGTTGGGAAGACCTCCTGGAGGAGGAAATAGTGACAGGCTCCAGTATTCTTACCTGGAAAATACCCTGGACAGAGGAGCCTGGTGGACTACAGTCCATGGGGTCACAAAAGAGTTGGACATGACTTAGTGACTGAGCATGCACAAAAAGACTTAAAATGACACCTAACAAGTGAGGGGTTAAGTCTGGACTTTTTTTTTTTTTTACTTTATTTTGCCTTACAATACTGTATTGGTTTTGCCATACATTGACATGAATCTGCCACGGGTGTACATGAGTTCCCAATCCTGAACCCCCTCCCAAATCCCACCCCAATATCATCTCTCTGGATCATCCTCGTGCACCAGCCCCAAGCATCCTGTATCCTGTATTGAAC
>SJYQ01095382.1:526231-547429 GCA_006410935.1 Redunca redunca
CTGGTAGCTTGATAGGGATTGCATTGAATCTGTAGATTGCTTTGGGTAGTATACTCATTTTCACTATATTGATTCTTCTGATCCATGAACATGGTATATTTCTGCATCTATTAGTGTCCTCTTTGATTTCTTTCATTAGTGATTTATAGTTTTCTATATATAGGTCTTTAGTTTCTTTAGGTAGATATATTCCTAAGTATTTTATTCTTTTCGTTGCAATGGTGAATGGAATTGTTTCCTTAATTTCTTTTTCTACTTACTCATTATTAGTGTATAGGAATGCAAGGGATTTCTGTGTGTTGATTTTATATCCTGCAACTTTACTATATTCATTGATTAGCTCTAGTAAAAGTCTGGACTTTTAATTGTGTAGGTATGTCCCCACAAGGAGATTCTGCACTGCTTCCCAAGAACTGTTCAGGTATCATTTGCGTAAAAATACCTACAGTGCCTGCCAAAGATGCAAATTCTTGGGCCACACTCCAGACCTAGAGAATCTGAATCTCAGGAGGTAAGACCTAGGAATTTGCATTTCTAGTAAGTCTGAGGTACACCAGTGTTTGAAATGCATTCTGTCCCTGCTGCCAACTTCCCAGAGCCAACTTCTGCACTGGCCACAGCAGACACTAAAGGAGGGACCCACAAAAATGCTTTCTTTTTCATTTCTTTTAAAGGCAGAAGAAACATATAAATATATAAAAATAAATATATAATAAACACTGGTGGTTCAGTGGTAAAGAATCTGCCTGCCAATGCAGGAGATGTGGGTTGAATCCCTGGGTAGGGAAGATGCCCTGGATAGGGAAGCAGCAACCACTGCAGTATTCATGCCTGGAGAATCCCCATGGACAGAGGAACTTTTGACAGGCTACAGTCCATGAGGTCTCAAAGAGTCAGACACAACTGAGCATGAACACACACTGACAGCAGCAAGGAGTCCACACACTCCAACATTTTAAATTTTTAAAAAAGAACATTTCCTCTAGAGCCCCAGGCTCTGTACACATTGTAAAGTCAGTCTTACCAAATGTTTTTATCACAGTAGCACATGAATGACTAGCTTTCCAGCATGTGAACATGCACCCTTGTCATGTACTGCTAAGCCAGGGTTTCTCAATCATGGTACTGCTGACATTTGGGGCTAAATACTACCTTGTATTGGGGTGTGTCCTGTATATTGTGGAATATTTAGCAGCATCCTTGACCCACTGAATGCCAGTAACATCTCCCTCCAACTGAAGACAATCTAAAACATTCATAGGCTATGTCAAATGTCCCAGGTGGAGGGGAAAATCTGTAGAATTGCCACTGATTAAGAATCATTATACCATTAAGAATCACTATACCAAGCCAGGGCTTCCCAGGTGGCTCAGTGGTAAAGAATCCACCTGCCAATGCAGGAGACACAGATTCAATCCCTGAATTGGGAAGATCCTTTGGAGGAGGAAATGGCAACCTGCTCCAGTATTCTTGCCAAGATAATCCCATGTACAGAGGAGCCTGTTGGGCTACAGTCCATGGGGTCACAAGAGTCAGATATGACTGAGCAACTGAACAAGCATGCATGCACACATGCCAAGGCAGTCTCATAAACTTGGGGTTCTCTCAAGGAAATACTTTTCTCCTGGTACCAAACTCTGTATTAGTTAGATTACATGTTTGAAAAAAAAAAAAAAACACAGATTGCTTGACTAACAGGGAAGGCTTTTGGCAAAGTGACCCATTCTTGAGGCAACAAAAGGGAACATAGTTCAGATCAGATGGGCTTCTTTACTGTCCTCTGGACTCTGAGAACTCTTCTCTGACTTTCCAATCACACATGACTGTTCACACATGATTACTTGGCATCACAATAATTAGACAGTGACCAAATTTGTATCACAGTAACTTGGTGGTAAACTCAATTTTATTAAAACATTTATTTATCTGTTTGTTTAGTATTTAACAGATTTAATTCAACTTTGCTTATATTGATTTTTAATGAGTTTTTTTTCCCCTTTGAAAGTTTCCATTCATAGGATCCTAGTATGCTTTCATTAAAAAAAAAAAAAAAAGCAGAGGCATCACTTTGCCAACAAAGGTCCGTATAGTCAAAGATGTGATTTTTCCGGTAGCCAAGTAAGGATGTGAGAGTTGGATCATAAAGAAAGCTGAGCACCAAAGAACTGATGGCTTTTGAATGGTGGTGTTGAAGAAGACTCTTGAGAGCCCCTTGGACTGCAAGGAGATCAAACCAGTTTACCCTAAAGGAAATCAATCCTGAATATTCATTGGAAGGACTGGTCCTGAAGTTGAAGCTCCAATACTTTGGCCACCTGATGAGAAGAGCCAGCTCACTGGAAAAGACTCTGGTGCTCGGAAAGATTGAGGGCAGGAGAAAAAGTTGGCAGCAGAGGATGAGATGGTTGAATCACATCACCAATTCAATGGACATGAGCTTGAGCAAACTCCAGGAGATAGTGAAGGACAGGAAAGCCTGGCGTGCTGCAGTCCATTGGGTCACAAGAGCTGGATATGACTTAGCGACTGAACAACAGCAACTAAAATGTTCTCACTGTATAATTCAGGAACAGTATTAGTGACAGGAAAAATGATTAGAAAGCTATAAAGTGATGCTTGAATTCCTTCTTGCAGCTAAAGAAAGGCTCACTTACCACAAAGTAAAATAAATATGTTATATACTAAAAATAAATAAAAACACAGAGACCCAGTATAACAGTGTGTGCATGCTCATTCTTGTCTGACTCTTTGCAGCTCCAGCACTGTAGCCTGCCAGGCTTCTCTGTCCACAGGGTTTCCCGAACAAGAAAACTGGAGTGGGTTGCCACTTCTTTCTCCAGGGGATCTTCCTCACCCAGGGATTGAGCCCATGTCTCTTGCATTTCAGACAGATTCTTTACCAGTGCACCACCAGGGAAGCCCCACAATTATTTTTATCTGCACTTAGTTGGTCACAACAACAAATACATTATAAATATTAAAAACTTTGTAAATACAAAACACAAGAAGTAAAGTTTTTATCTAATATTTTGAGGTTTTTACACTTTTATTATTGTTGATTTACAATGTTGTGTTAGTTTCAAGTATACAGCAAAGTGACTCAGTAATACATATACATATATCCACTCTTTTTCAGGGTTTCCCTGGTGGCTCAGTGGTAAAGAATCCACCTGCCAATGCAGGAGACACTGGTTCGATCCTTGGGTTGGAAAGATACCCTGGAGAAGGAAATGGCAACTCACTTAAGTATTCTTACCTGGGAAATCCCATGGGCAGAGAAGCCTGGCTAGCTAGAGTCCATGGGGTTGCAACGAGTCGGACACAACTTAGCAACTGAACAACAACAAAATATTAAGTGGAGTTCCCAATGATCTTCTATTTCTTAAGCCAGTTACAACAGTCAAACATTTTCTAAATAATATACTTTTAAAAACATTATTTCTTTAGGTTCCCACCTTGTGTTAGTAGAAGTCCAGAGCCCCTTTTGTCTCTTTCCTCCAGAGACATAGCCATGTACCACTAAGCCACTATCTCCTCCCATCACCAGAGTCACCTACTGACTCAACCCTTACGTGTTCCTGCAAACCATCACATTCCTATTTGATGAGAGCAACCATGCTGGCTTCCAGGTGGCTCAGTGGTAAAGAATCTGCCTGCCAATTCAGGAGACGCAGGTTCGATCCCTCAGTCAAGAAGATCCCCTGGAGGAGGAAATGGCAACCCATTCCAGTATTCTTGCCTGGGAAATCGCATGGACAGAGGAGCCTAGTGGGCTACAGTGTATGGGGTTGCGAAGAGTAGGACATGACGGAGCATGCAAGCATGTACCTTGAGGTGTACTGATCCCTGTGTTCTTGGGTAAGCTCTGATTGTCAGAGTGGCCTGGAAAGGGCAGACCTGTCTTACTCTGGGAAACCCCTGCCTAATTTTCCAGCTTTATCCCTCATCCTTTTATTCTGCAGGAAGTAATGAAGAACATGGATACTGAAGTCAGAAATTAGTTCAAACTCTGGTGCTGCCAAGCACTCACTGAGAAACCTTGACCAATTTATTTAATCTCTCTGTACCTCTGCTTCCCCAGAATGTAAAATGGCCATAAGCAGATGGTAACTAGACTTACTGTAGTGATCCTTTTGCAATGGATATAAATGTTGAACCATTATGTTGTACACCTGAAAATAATATATGTATGACAACTATATTTCCATTTTTAAAATGTTCTTAATAACAGTTTTTACCTCACAGGGCTATGAGAACTAAAAGGGATAATCCACTTAAAATGCTTAAGCAGGTAAGAGGGAGGTTCACGAGGGAAGAGACATATGTATATACCTATGGCTGATTCATTGCTTTGGCCACCTGATGCGAAGAGCTGATTCATTGAAAAAGACCCTGATGCTGGGAAAGACTGAAGGCAAGAGGAGAAGGGCAGGCAGCGGGTGAGACCATTGGTTGTCATCACCAACTCGATGGAAATGAGTTTGAGCAAATTCAGGGAGAGAATGAAGGACAGAAAAGTCAGAATTGCCGAAGTTCATGGAGTCACACAGAGTTGGACACAACTGAGCAACTGAACGACAACAATGGCTAATTAATATTGATATATGGCAGAGACCAACACAATATAAATGTGAAGTAGTTATCCTCCAGTTAAAAGTAAATAAACCTGTCTTTAAAAAAAAAGTAAATAAACCTAAATAAAATAAAGTACTTAAGAGAGAGGAGGTTCAAGACAGAGGGGATATATATACATATAGCTGATTCACTTTATTACACAGCAGAAATTAATATATCATAAAACAATTATACTCCAATAAAAAGTAAAGACATAATACCAACCAAAAAAATTTTTTTAATTTTTAAATTAAGTGCTTAAGAGAGTATCTGGCACACAGTGAGCACTCCATAAATACACAACACAGATTTTGACCTGTGTAATCAGAAGTTTTATAAAGAATGAGAGTAAGGTGTAAATGGATGGATGGAGAAAACTTACTCAGTGGAGACAAAGCAGGTCATAAAAGGTTGCCTTAAAGAAGCTGACTTCTTTGTCGTCTGAGCCACCAGGGAAGCTCTGTCACCTGACATATGAACATAGATCAATTAGGTAAGAACCTACTGAATAGCATAGGGAACCACACTCAATATTTTGTGGTAACCTAGGTAAGAGAATGGAGAGTGGGGACAAATGTTCCAGGAAAGGGGAACAGTCTGGGGAAAGGCTCTGAGGCAAGAGAGAATGCATATGGTACACTTGGAAAGCTGAGAAACAGTTTTAGGATGGTGGCAGGTGAGACTGAGTAGGCAGCCAGGGACCCAGTGCTGCAGATCAGATTCCTGTCATGATGTGGTCCAGATACTTCCTCTCCTATAATTCATTTGCGAGCCGCCCCCCTTTCTTCTGTACATTCTTCATCATCTCCTCAGACTGATCTCTGTTATAAAGTTGATTTTTTACATCAAGAATCTTATTAGCATTGATGAACAATTCTGCAAACCGCCAATACGCTTGAGGGTTCAACTGTTGTCAACAGGTGCCTTGAATCCCTCCAGAACACCAGAGTGCCTGGCCTACAAAAGACACATGAAAAGATGCTCAAAACCTCTAATTATTAGAGATTAGATCAAAACTATAGTGGGATATCACCTGACACCAGTCAGAAAGGCCATGATCAAAAAGTCTACAAATAATAAGTGTTGGAGAAGTTGTGGAGAAAAAGAAACCCTCCTACAGTATTGGTGGGAATGAAACTGGTACAGCCACTATGGAGAACAATATGAAGATTCCTTTAAAAACTAGGAATAAACCTACCATATGACCCAGCAATACCACTACAGGGCATATATCCAGAGGAAACCATAATTCAAAAAGATACATGCACCCCAATATTCATCACAGCATTACTTATACCAGTCAAGACATGGAAGCAATCTAAATGTCCAACAGATGAATGGATAAAGATGTAGCCCTTTTATACAATGGAATATTAGTCATAAAAACAGAGTTAAATAATGTCATTTACAGCAACATGGATGGAACTAGAGATTATCACACTAAGTGAAGTAAGCCAGACAGAATAAGACAAATATCATATGATATTGCTTATGGGATTCTTTTTTTAAAATGGGGGTGCAAATGAACTTATTTATAAAACAGAAGTAGGGTTACATGTGTAGAAGACAAACTTAAGGTTACCAGTGGATAAGGGGGAATATCGATTGGGAAATTGGGATTGACATATACACATTACTCTATGTGTTTTAAATAGATAACCAACAAGGACCTACTGTGTAGCACAGGGGAGTATACTCAATATTTTGTCATAACTTATAAGGGAATAGTGGAGTAGGAAATGGCAACCCACTCCAGTATTCTTGCCTGGAGAATTCCATGGACAGAGGAGCCTGGCAGGCTACAGTCCATAGGGTCTCAAAGAGTCTGACACAACTGAAGTGACTTCGCACACACATAAGGGAATAGAATCTGAAAAGGAATATGTACAGCAAAGCTGAATTACTTTGCTGCACACTTGAAACTAACACAACATTGTAAACTGAGGAAAGTCTTCACTGGGTTTGACTTGGGTGGTCTTGGAGATACTCACCTTTCTGAGTTCTGACACTATGACCTGCAGCAGCTGGAGGCTGAGATGGGAAGGTCCTATGCCATTCCACTTGGAGGAAAGAGTCACTTTGGGACATAAATCTGCAGGTCCGACTTTTGCCTCTCTTGGACTACTGTCCCATCACCCTTCCAGTCCCAGGGCCTCTTGTCTCCATTGATTCTGTACCTAAGCCACCCTTTCTCATGATCACCCCCACCCCATACCTCTGCCTGGAAGATCGCCACATAACCATGTCTCTTCCTCAAGGAAGTCTCCTAGTTATCAGTTGGTCTCAGATACCCATGCTTCTCTCCTCCGGCATACTTATTTCAGCTTCTGATTATGTATTCATTAGAGTGATTGTTTTGCTAATGACTGTCTCCACCCAATAAAGGTGGAGGTAAGGCCCATGATAGCATGGATTATATCTAATATTTCTCCATTATATTTACTATGCCTGGAATATAGTAGGCAGTTAATAAATGTAGTGGGAAGAGAAAAGAAAGGAAGAATAGAGGGAGGGAAGGAGGCAAGGAGAAAAGAAGAGAAGAAAAAAGAAAGGAAGGAATGGAAGGAGGCAGAGAGGGAGGAAATCCTACCTAAAAATGGTCCCCCTAGTATGGAAAAAACATTCTTTGTTTAACACCACTAAACATCCTGTTTAAAACATCCTCACAGTTCCATTATAATCCCTTCTCCAGCAGCAATTTTCCACCCAAGCACCCTTTCACATACCTGCTGGAATTCTCTCTCACTCATTAGTTCCTGTCTCTTTCCTCACCCATTTCTGAACACAAAAACCTGTTTATGACTCTTCATTGCAAGAGTAACCACAATTGCCATTTCTGCTTGTTCATGGCACTAACCCATGATAATTATTCTTTTTATCTTCATCTCATGCCTCATTAATAGCACAATAGCCATCATTTATTGCTATTAAGTCATTGCTCCTCACAGTGGTGTGAACCTGGTCCCTTCCCAGAAGAGTCAGCTGAGGTCATTGATAGTATCGGTTTATGGCGACCTCTTTCCCTTCTTTTCTCCTCCACCCTTATCATGAAAAAAGCATAAAAGTACACACACCACTTGGCTTCCAAAACAAACCAGCTGACCAGAGCTAATATCCTTGTGCAGAATGAAGAGGCAGGAGTACTGGGGTGTGGCGGGGGCTTTTCCGAGTCACACAACTAGCTAGTGGAGATCAGTACATCTTCAGCTGCCATCCAGGTCATGGATGTTGGTCGTCTCAAGTAGGAAGTGATGCTGGAGAGAAACAGATGAATTCAAAAAGTATCGATGAAGTAAAATAGAGTGCTTTCTGAATAATGGACCAAGGGATCGAACCCAGGTCTAATGCATCGGCAGATGGATTCTTTACCATCTGAGCAAACAGGGAAGCCCAAATAATGGACACCATATCATATATTAACACATAAGTATGGAATCTAGGAAAATGGTACTGATGAACCTATTTGCAGGGCAGGCATAGAGCTGTAGATATACGGAATGGCCATGTATTCACGGTGAGGGAAGGGGAAGGGTGGGACAAACTGTGAGAGTGCCACTGGCACACACACGTTACTTGTAAAACAGCTAGTCGGAAGCCGCTGTATACCACAGGGAGCCGAGCCCGGTGCTCTGTGGCAACATGGAGGGGTGGGATGGAAGTGTGAGAGAGACTTCAGAGAGAGTGGGGTATACGTATACATACAGCTGATTTGCTTCATTGCATAGCAGAAACTAACACAACACGGTAAAGCAATTATACTCCAATAAAAAATGAATTAAAATTTTAAATAAATAAATAATGGACACTTTTCTAAGAGCCTTGGATATATTAACTCCACACAACACTCAAGCAAGGTGGGCATTTTCGTCTCTTATTCACAAACAAGGGCACAGAACCACCTAGAGGTTACATAATTCAAGTCACTGGGGTCAAGTATCCAACCCAGGCAGTTTGATTCCAAAGCCTACATCTTTTACCATTATGCTATTTCTCCTTCTGCTAAATTATCTGCTTGCTAGAGAGTTTGCTAGCAATCTTCTGCTTGCTAGAAGATTTCCTACATATATGCATCTCTTCCACCCACGTCCCTTAACACACACATGCACACACTTACATACACATATACCCACATCTACAGCAGACCGGTAGGAACGGGAAAAATTGAGATATGTAGATGTCCAAGGAGTGGGCCAGGTCAGAGAATGTGGCCATGCTGAATGGATGCATTCAATCAAGTTCAGAGAGAGAACTTCATTGGTTGTCAGACCTGCTTTAGGTCACCCTGAGAAGCGAGTCTGTGTGTTAGTCATTCAGTCATGTCCGACTCTTTGCAACCCCATGGACTTTAGCCTGCCAGGCTCCTTTGTCTGTGAGATTCCCCAGGCAAGAATACTGGAATGAGTTGCCAGTTCCTTCTCCAGGGAATTTTCCTGACCTAGGGATTGAACCTGGGTCTCCCACATTGCAGGCAGATTCTTTACCATCTGAGTCACCAGGGAACTGAAAAAAAATCTGAGAAGCTTGGGTTAACCCATTGATTCTGCTGAGCTCCTTAAGCTGGATCTTTCCTCTTTGGTTTCTTTTTCATTGTTCTGATGCTTGGACTATGAAGGAAGAAAAATAAGAGGACTCATCCTGATACCTTGTTTGTATGTTGCTATTGTTTAGTCGCTCAATCATGTCCAACTCTTTTGTGACCTCATGGACAGACGATAGCCCGCCAGGTTCCTCTGTCCATCTGATTTCCCAGGCAAGAATCCTGGAGTGAGTTGCCATTTCCTTCTCTGGGGATCTTCCCCATCCAGGGATTGAACCCACATCTCCTGCATTGGGAGCTGGATTCTTCACCGCTGAGCCATGTGGGAAGTCCACCTTGTTTATATACCAAGATAATAAATTTTATGTGTTTACAACAGTTTATGCATAAGATTTGCCTACAATACCAAATAGATATGTTGTTATTTTTGCTAGTTAATAATTTTAATAAAATTTGCTGGTTTTCTAGTGAAAAAATAAGAGGACTCGGGACTCCAAAACAGCTGTCCTCAGAGTTCAGCTGCACCACTGTTGAGCCAACTTACTTTTCTTTTTTGGCGGTTGGGGGGGGGGATTATTATAGTCATTTATCATTATTTATTATGCAGAGGAATTTTGGAGGGTATATTTTTTCTCTTTTTAATTTATTTTAATTGGAGGATAATTATTTACAATATTGTGATGGTTTTTGCCATACACCAATATGAACCGACCATAGGAATACAGGTGTCCCCTCCATCCACCCTGTCACTCGAGGTTGTCACAGAGCAGCGGCCTTTGGGTGCCCTGCATCACACATGAAACTTGCACTGGTTATCTGTTTTACATATGGTAAGGTATATGTTTCAATGCTATTCTGTCAAATCATCCCACCCTCTCCTTCTCCCACTGAGTTCTCTGAACCTCAGTTTTCTCCGAGCTATGTCAGCATTTGANAAATAAGAGGACTCGGGACTCCAAAACAGCTGTCCTCAGAGTTCAGCTGCACCACTGTTGAGCCAACTTACTTTTCTTTTTTGGCGGTTGGGGGGGGGGATTATTATAGTCATTTATCATTATTTATTATGCAGAGGAATTTTGGAGGGTATATTTTTTCTCTTTTTAATTTATTTTAATTGGAGGATAATTATTTACAATATTGTGATGGTTTTTGCCATACACCAATATGAACCGACCATAGGAATACAGGTGTCCCCTCCATCCACCCCGTCACTCGAGGTTGTCACAGAGCAGCGGCTTTGGGTGCCCTGCATCACACATGAAACTTGCGCTGGTTATCTGTTTTACATATGGTAAGGTATATGTTTCAATGCTATTCTGTCAAATCATCCCACCCTCTCTTTCTCCCACTGAGTTCTCTGAACCTCAGTTTTCTCCGAGCTATGTCAGCATTTGAGTTCCCATTGTTCAAATGTGCCTGAGAACAGACAGCTGCAGAACTCTGCTCCACACTGTATTGCAAAACTTGCACAACTTTGATACCAGTGCCTGAGGCACGTGGGTGTATTTCACGACTGTATCGACAGAATCCTGTCTGACAAGATATTGTCTCGTCTAGTCTTGTCAGGCACCCATGGGTTGTTTACCCCCCAAGGGAGACTGAGATGATGAGAGTGGCCAAGTCTTTGAGCAACACCACCTCCTTTCATCATGAAGACTTCTTACGGCTGCAGCTCTCGACACAGGCAGAGGGCGCCCCAGAGATCAGGACCTGAAGAGAAGAGAGGCCTGGGCAGACAAGGGGCTCTGTTGCTGGAAAGGCAAATTCATAGATGTGCCCAAGGGGTGAGCATGAGCTCTCTGGGTACATGGCCATTCTCTGGCCATGTGTGAAGGCAGGGCATAGCCACCATGCCTGTGGACCCACAGAAACATAGTGTCAAAGGAGCATATGGAAGTTCAGTGAACCATCTCCCCTCACTTTTTTTGCAAAACAGTCTGAGAGACTGGGCAACCTGGGGACTGGGTGTCTTCATACATCATCTGCCTGAGAAATAAGTCCATTTCAGGCCTGAGAAGCCATTGCCGTCACTGTGAATAATATCAACACATCTAAACATCTAAACCACATCTAAACACCAATCTTGTATTGACTGTGGTTTTACCAGTAGTCATTTATGGATGTGAGAGTTGGACCATAAAGAAGGCTGAGCACTGAAGAATTAGTGCTTTCAAATTGTAGTGTTAGAGAAGACTCTGAGAGTCCTTTGGACTTATCAAATCAGTTAATCCTAAAGGAAATCAACCCTAAATATTCATCGAAAGGACTGATGCTGAAGCTAAAATTCCAATATTTTGGCCACATCATACGAAGAGCCAACTCATTGGAAAAGACCCTGATGCTGGGAACGATTGAAGGCAGGAGGAGAAGAGGGTGGCAGACGATGAGATGGTTGGATGGCATCACAAGTCAATGGATATGAGTCTGAGCAAACTCTGGGAGACAGTGAAGGACAGGGAAGCCTGGCATGCTGCAGGCCATGGAGTCACAAAGAGTCAGACACGACTTAGCTACTGAACAACACAACATGGAATAAGGTGATGGTTTTTAAGCTTTGATACATGTCAGAGTCACCCGGGACTTTTAAAATTCCTACAGCAACATACAGTTTGTGACATTTTGTGTCTGACCCCTTTTACTTGAACTTGATGCTTTTAAGATCCATCTATATTGTTGTATATTGTTGTTGCTGTTCAGTCGCTAAGTCTGTTGTGTATGTCAGAACTTTATCCTTTGTGTCTGAGTAATATCTGTGGTATGGATATGCCACATTTTGTTTATGCATTCATCTGTTGATAGACATTTGTGTTGCTTCCACCCCTTGGCTATTTCTGAGTAAGAATGGTTAATTTTTTAACTAACTTTATTTTTTAATATTTATAAATTACTTACTTGACTTCATCAGGTCTTAGTTGCCACACACAGGATCTTTGCTGCATCATGTGGCATCCTTCATTGTGGGACTCAGTCTCCAGAGCTCTCAGGTTTCAGTAGTTGCAGCTCACAGGCTTAGCAGCTCCTTGGCATGTGAGATCTTAGCTCCCTGACCAGGGATTGAATCCACATCCCTTCTATTGCAAAGGGGATTTTTAACCCCTGTGCCACCAGGGAAGTCCCAAGAATAGGCAAATTTTAGAGGTAGAATTAATCCAGAATTCTAGTTGCAAGTTCTGAGAGAAGGGGAGAATATACTACCTAACCAGTGTAGGGTTTCCATTTGGGATGATGAAAATTTTCTGGAATAGACAGGAGAGATTGTGACACACATTGTGAATGGAGTCAGTATTACTGAGTTGTATTCTTTAGAATGATTACAATGGGAAATTTCAGTGTTTATGGTTTGATGATGAAGATGTTCTTTGCTCAGTTATGTCCAACTCTTTGCAACCCCATGGACTATAACCTGCCAGGCTCCTCTGTCCAAGGAATTCTCCAGGCAAGAATACTAGGGTGGGTAACCATTCCCTTCTCCAGAGGATCTTCTCAACCCAGGGATCAAACCTGGGTCTCCTGCACTGCAGCCAGATTCTTTACCATCTGAGCCACCAGGGAAGCCCTATTTATGGCTTAAGCCCCATTAAATCAGTTGGGCCACAACTGAACCAGGACTCTGGGGTTGGGAGCCATGCTTTAATTTTTTTTTTTTTTGCTTTAATTATTTTTCCTTTTTGTACTTCTTTCTTTTTTATTTTTGAATTTATTTATTTTTTAACTGCAGGACANTGAATCAGCCATAGGTATACATATTCCCCTCCCTCTTTGAACCTCCCTCCCATCTCCCTCCCCACCCAATCCCTCTAGACTGTCACAGAGCCCTGGTCTGAGTACTTTCTAGAACTCCTTCAATGACTCCAAAGTACAGCAAGTTAGAGAACCACAAATGTTAGGAAAGGAGGGAGAACTATGAGAATTAAACATCCACACTTCCCAGGACTTATTAAGTGCCATCTCCTCCAAGAGCCACCCATACTCTCACCACTTCAGTCACTTCCTGTCACCTCATCTGGCCTGTTTCCATTTTAAATGCATATCACCATCGAATTACCTTGTTCATTTGTTTGTTCAGTTATTATCTGTCCCTTCCCACAAAACCAATGTTCAACCTTACAATGCATTTGAATCATCTGGGACCCTATTTTTTTTTTAATAAATACTTCTTTTTCAGGGTAGAAATTGAGAGGTAGACATAGAGAAAAAACATGTGGACACAAGGGGGTTGGGAGGCTCCCATGAATTGAGTACATATATACACTACCATGTGTAAAATGGGTAGCTAGTGGGAAGCTGCTGTATAGCACAGGGAGCTCATCTCAGTGTTCTGTGATGACCTAGAGAGTTGGGATGGAGCGGAGAGGAGGGAGGCTCAAAAGGGAGGTGGTATATGTGTACTTATAGCTGATTCACTTTGTCATACAGCAGAAACTAATACAACATTGTGAAGCAATTATACGCCAATAAAAAAAAAAAGAGGGGGCTTCCTTGATGGCTCAGTGGTAAAGAATCCATGTGTCAGTGCAGGAGACACAGGCGATGTGAGTTCAATCCCCGGATCGGGAAGATCTCCTAGAGAAGGAAATGGTAACCCACTCCAGTATTCTTGCCTGAAAATTCCCATGGACAGAGGAGCCTGGCGAACTACAGTCCATGGGGTCACAAAGAATCAGACACAACTGAGCATGTATGCAATAATAAATATAATTCATCAACTTTATTAGTTGATTAATTACTAACAGTTGCTCCAATCCATGCTGACTCATCCTTTTCTGCCTTATGATTCCAGTTCTTACTGCACTAAGATTTCTTAAGCCCTCATTCCACCCCCAAGTCCTGTGTTAGAGTTTTCATACTATGGTCTTGATGAGGGAGGTGGTATTATTCCCAGTTTATACCTATAGGGTTAGGGAGCACTAGTATCAATGCTGACAAGACCAGGCTCCCAGTTCGCAGGCCTTTACTGAAGGCTTTCCATGAGGCTGGCTGGGCACTGAGTAAATAAGTGTGGCTCACCTTCTCACCAGCCAGCAGTCCTCTGGGGGAAATAGATGTCAAGTCAGCATAATCAGAGCAGTGTCGCTGCCCAGAAGAAGTGCAGGGAGCCCTGGTAATTGGGATATGATCTGGTTCAGGCAGCGTTCAGAGATGGCTTCCTGCAGAAGCTTCACTTCCCCTGACATCCAACTGATCTTTTAACAACCAAGAGTTATTAAATCATCCCCCAGCTTAGAATCCCTCAGTGGCTTCCCAGTGCCTCTTGAATAGGGGACCAATTCATTTTGCTTTCCCCGGGACTTTTCCAAGTTCTTAGCACTTAAATCCCTGCACCCCAGGAAATCCATCAGTGTTCATTCAAATGGGCCAAGAGGCACATGGAAAGGTGTTCAACATTGCAAATTATTAGAGAGATGCAAATTAAAACTACAAGAAGATACCACCTGACACCAGCCAAAATGGCTATCATTTAAAAATCCATGAACTATAAATGCTAGAGAGGGTGTGAAGAGAAGGGAAGCTTCCTACACTGTTGGTGAGAATATAAACTGGTACAGCCACAATGGAGAACAGTACAGAGATTCCTTAAAAAACTACAACTACAGCTAGCATATGATCTGGCAAACCCACTCCTGGGCACATATCCAGAGAAAAACATGGTCCAAAATGCACTTCAATGTTCATTGCAGCACTGTTTACAGTAGCCAGGACATGGCAGCAACCTAAATGTCCATCAACAGAGGAACGGATAAAGAAGATGTGGCACATATATACAATAGAAGCTCCTCTGTCCATGGGATTTTTCCAGGCAATAGTACTGGAGTGGATTGCCATTTCCTTCTCCAGGGGATCTTCCCGACCCAGGGATTGAACCCAGGTCTGCCGCATTGTAGACAGACGTTTTACCGTCTGAGCCACCAGGGAATTCCCCTACAACAGAATATTACTCAGCCATAAAAAGGAACAAAATTGGGTCACTGGTTGAGACATGGATGGACCTAGAGACTGTCATACTGAATTAAGTAAGTCAGATAAGAAAGAGAAATATCTTATAATATTCCTTATATGGTATCTGAAAAGAAATGATACAAATGAACCTTTATTTACAAAACAGAAACATACAGACTTAGAGAATGACTTTATGGTCACCAGGGAGAAGGGTGGGAGGGAAGGATAGTCAGGGAGTTAGGGATGGACAGGTACATACTGCTATATTTTAAATGGATAACCAACAAGGACCTACTGTAGAGCACAGGGAACTCTGCTCAATATTATGTGGCAGCCTGGATGGGAAGGGGGTTTGAGGGAGAATGGATACTCATATATAGGTTGGATGAGTCACTCTTCTGTGCACTTGAAGCTATGACAACGTTGTTAATGAGCTATACTCCAATTTAAAGTAAAAAGTTTAAAAAAAAAAAATCAGTCAAACCAGAATGAATTTTCTCCCTGTGACCCAACCAAATCCAGACTCCTTAAGAAGTTTCAAGTCCCTTTATGATCTCATCCCCTTCTAGACTCAGTTCTTAATACATGAACACTCACCTAGACTCACCGCCAGCATGCATGTACATGTTAAGTCACTTCACTGTCACTGAAGTCACTCAGTCGTGTCCGATTCTTTGCGACCTCGTGGACTGCAGCCTACCAGGCTCCTCCGTCCATGGGATTTTCCAGGCAAGAATACTGGAGTGGGTTGCCATTTTCACTTCAGTCACGTCCAATTCTTTACAACCCTATGGACTGTAGCCCAGCAGGCTCCTCTGTCCATGGGATTCTACAGACAAGAATATGGAGTGAGTTGTCATACCCTTCTCTAGGGTATCTTCCTGATCCAAGGATCAAACCTGAATATCTTACATCTCCTGCATTGACAGGCAGGTTTTTGCGACTAGCGCCACCCACTTACACTTTATTCTCTAGTCCCACGGAAGTAGACGTGGTACCGTGAAGCCGCTGAGATCTCTCCTTCACATCTGCTATTGCCCATGCTGAGATCTCTCTGCAATAACTGCCTCCCCCAAATGCCCACCTGGAAAGCACCTCTCATTCCTCAGGTCTCCTGTGAAATGCTAGCTTCTCTAGGAAGCCAACCTGCAACTCTATATAATCTTATGCATCCATCCCTCCAAGGAGTCTTTATACCAGGTTGTCTTTCTCTTGGTAATTGTCAGATAACTCTGATTAATATAATTAATCAGTACTGCAGACAGTGACTGCAGCCATGAAATTAAAAGACACTTACTTCTTGGAAGAAAAGCTATATCAAACCTAGACAGCATATTAAAAAGCAGAGACATCACTTTGCCAACAAAGGTCTGTATAGTCAAAGTTTTTCCAGTAGTCCTGTACAGATGTGAGAGTTGGACCATAAAGAAGGCTGAGTACCAAAGAATTGATGCTTTTGAATTATGGTGCTGGAGAAGACTCTTGAGAGTCCCCTGGAGATCAAACCAGTCAATCCAAAGTAAATCAACCCTAAATATTCATTGGAAGGACTGATGCTGAAGCTGAAGCTCCAATAACTTTGGCCATCTGATTCATTGGAGAAGACCCTGATGCTGGGAAACACTGAGGGTGGATGGAGAAGGGGGCAACAGAGGATGAGATGGTTGGATGGTATCACTGACTCAATGGGTATGAGTTTAAGCAAACTCCAGGAGATAGTGAATGACTGGGAAGCCTGGCATGCTGCAGTCCATGGGGTCACAAAGAGTTGGACAGTACTGAGCGACTGAACAATAACAACTAGATTAATTAACAGTTACTCCAGCCTGTAGCCTGCAGTGACATATTTTTCTCTCACACACTGACATTGTATAAATATGTGTCTCATTGGAGAAGCCAGGACCTTCTGATGTTTTGTCACTGATGGACTGAGGAGAAATTGATGAGGAACCATCTCTGCTGCTCTCCCTTTCAGGAGACAACTGGACATGCCAGAGTCTTCATCCACCCAGCTCTTCCTCCTTTGACCTCTTTTGACTTTGAGTGAAATGTTCAAACATGGTCCCCACCCCAGGGACTAGTCTATCTGGACTCACCTACTTTTCTAAAGAAAGTTTACTTTAGGAAATACCCTTTTCCACACTGGAGACACGTGATTGGAGACTCTTTGGAAAAGGCTCAATCTTGTGCCTAAAGAAGTATGTGCAAGGCTGCTTCTGGCAGCGTTACTTGCAATGGTGAAAAACTGGGAACACACAACATGTCCAACAGCAGGAGAATGACTAAACAATTATTACACACCAATTCTATAGAATACTGTGCAGCTTATAAAACCAGTGGTGTTGCACAGGCACTGAAATGGCTAAAATGAAAAAAAAAATGGAAAATACCAAGTGTTTTTAAGCACTTTTAAGCCCCCTTAGCCTCAAACTTAGTTGTACTTTAAACCCTAAGCCACTACATCAGTTCAGTTCAGTTCAGTAGCTCAGTCGTGTCCAACTCTTTGCAACCCCATGAATCGCAGCACGCCAGGTGTCCCTGTCCATCACCAATTCCCGGAATTCACTCAGACTCGCGTCCATCGAGTCAGTGATGCCATCCAGCCATCTCATCCTCTGTCGTCCCCTTCTCCTCCTGCCCCCAATCCCTCCCAGCATCAAAGTCTTTTCCAATTAGTCAACTCTTCGCATGAGGTGGCCACTACATAGGACAAAATAATAATAGTTTAGTCCTTAAACAATGTCAAGGAACTTTAGTTACTCCTCAAGGGCTATAGATAATATTCTCTTTTTTAACTTATTTTGTTTATTTTATTTACCTCTTTGACTGTGCCACAAGGCATGTGGAATCTTAGTTCTTAGTTCCCTGACCAGGGATTGAACCTGTGGCCCTGCAGTGGAACCTCAGAGTCATAATCACTGGACCACAGGGGAAGCCCCCGTAGCTAACATTCTCAGCCATGTTCTATGAGCTGTTTTGCAGATACTGAAGTCCCCAGCAGGTGAAGGAAGATGACTCCATGATGACCAAATTGTAGCCATGACATAAACTGCCCCATTTATACAATTCCAAGAACTGGCCTCAGAGAAACAGGAACAAACCCTGCAACTGAAGGTTAACTGTATTTAAAACAATCAAGATGATGCTGGTCAGACCACCACACTCCTGATTTCAAGATGACTTTCAGAGCTGACTTGTTGCTCTGCCCCCTCCCTCTGCCAATACAGCCCTGCAACTCCCCTTTAGAAGCTCTAGCCCCCTAGCAGTAATTCTGAGTTGGTTCTTGGACATGAGTCCACCTTCTCCCCTGGTTGACAGCCTCCAAAATAAAGCAAACTTTCCTTTCCTAACAACATTTGTCCTTGAGTATTGGCTATATTTTCTTTCTCTTTTAAACATTTTTATTTTCTATTAGTTTCTAGTACTTGAAAATGCAATTAATTTTTCTATCAACCATATATCAAACAACCATATTAAACTCTATAAGAAACTTGTACTCTTTCACTAAATCACAGATTATCTACATGCACAGCATATATAGAGTCATGTTGTTCAGTCACTGATTTGTGTCTGACTCTTTGCGACCCCATGGACTTCAGCACACCCGGTTTCCCTGTCTTCACTATCTCCCAGTTTGCTCAAACTCATGTTCATTGAGTCGGTGATGCTATCTAGCCATCTTATCTTCTGTCGCCCCCTCTTCTTCTGCCCTCAATCTTTCCCAGCATCAGAGTCTTTTCCAATAAGTCACCTCTTCACATCAGGTGTCCAAAGTATTGGAGTTTTAGCATCAGTCCTTCTAATTAATACTCAGGGTTGATTTCCTTTACAAAGTTGTATCATCTCCAAATACAATTTCATTCCTTTCTCCTTTTTTAATTTATATTGAAGTATAATTGCTTTACAATGTTGTGTTACTTTCTACTGTACAGCAAAGTGGATCAGCTATACATATACATATATCTTCTCTTTCTTGGCTTTCCTTCCCATTTGGATCATCTAGACCACAGAGCATCTAGTAGATTCCTTGTGTGATCTGGTAGGTTCTCGTTAGTCATCTACTTAATACACAGTAGCAGTAGTGTATACATGTCAATCCTAATCTCCCAACTCATCCCTTCTGCCCCTTTCCACCTTGGTATCCACAGGTTTGTTCTCTATATTTGTGTTTCTATTTCTGCTTTGTAAATAAGATCACCTACACCAATTTTTTCAGATTCCACAGAGTGAAGTCAGAAAGAGAAAAACAAATATTGAGTATTGGCTTTTGAGTGGCAAGGAGCTGGACCTGAGTTTGATAACATGTTGTCATGGATTTGGAGCGCTCATGCACTGCTGGTGGGAAGATAAAAATGGTACAACTCTTTGGAAATGATTTGGTAAGAGCTAGTATCACTATACATAAGCATTACTGATAATCCAGCACTCTCATTCATAAGGTTATACCCAACAGAAAAGTGCATGTATCGGATTGGCCAAAAATGTCCATCAATAACAGACTGGATATATGAGTTGTTGTGGTATATTCACACAATGAAATACTAAAAGGTACATGTCCTCAATGGAAGCAATATTTTACCTCCACAAGGGCAAAAAAATGATTTGGGGAAGAAGAAAAAATAAACAGATGTACATACAATATATATATAAATATAGATGGATAGATAGATAGGGTGAGCATATTTGTGATCTTAAATTTCATGGAAGGGCAGTTAGGAAAATTGTCTAACACAGTTTCTGGGGGTAAAAATGAAAAAAAGGATTGAGAAATAAAGCTGCAAAATTTAAGATCTACAGATACATGCAAAAAAATCTTTTTCATAAAAAAGAATGAAATATTGCCATTTGCAGCAACATGGATGCTATTACATGTTATGAGTATTACAGATTATAATACTGAGTGAATTAAGTCAGGCAGAGAAAGACAAATATTTATGATATCACATACATGTGGAATCTAAAAAAGAATACAAATGGATTTATTTACAAGACAGACTCACAGAACAAATGTATAGTTACCAAAGGGAAAAGTGGGGAGGGATAAATTAAGAGTATGGAATTAACAGATGCACACTACTATACATAAAATAGATAACAAGGATTAACTATGTAGCATGGGTAACTATGTGAAGAAAGCTGAGCACCAAAGAATTGAGACTTTTGAACTGTGGTATTGGAGAAGACTCTTGAGAGTCCCTTAGACTGCAAGAAGATCCAACCAGTCTATCCTAAAGGAGATCAGTCCTGGGTGTTCATTGGAAGGACCGATGCTGAAGCTGAAACTCCAGTACTTTGGCCACCTCATGCAAAGAGTTGACTCATTGGAAAAGACCCTGATGCTGGGAGGAATTGGAGGCAGGAGGAAAAGGGGACGACAGAGGATGAGATGGCTGGATGGCATCGCCAACTCGATGGATGAGTTTGAGTGAACTCTGGGAGTTGGTGATGGATAGGGAGGCCTGAGAATGTGGTCCACTGGAGAAGGGAATGGCAAACCACTTCAGTATTCTTGCCTTGAGAACCCCATGAACAGTGTGAAAAGGCAAAATGATAGGATACTGAAACAGGAACTCCCCAGGTCAGTAGGTGCCCAATATGCTACTGGAGATCAGTGGAGAAAAAATAACTCCAGAAAGAATGAAGGGATGGAGCCAAAGCAAAAACAATACCCAGTTGTGGATGTGACTGGTGATAGAAGCAAGGTCCGATGCTGTAAAGAGCAATATTGCATAGGAACCTGGAATGTTAGGTCCATGAATCAAGGCAAATTGGAAGTGGTCAAACAGGAGATGGCAAGAGTCAACGTCGACATTCTAAGAATCAGCTAACTAAAATGGACTGGAATGGGTGAATTTAACTCAGATGACCATTGTACCTATTACTGCGGGCAGGAATCCCTTAGAAGAAATGGGGTAGTCATCATGGTCAAAAAAAGGGTCCAAAAAGCAGTACTTGGATGCAATCTCAAAAACGACAGAACGATCTCTGTTCGTTTCCAAGGCAAACCATTCAATATCACAGTAATCCAAGTCTATGCCCCAACCAGTAATGCTGAAGAAGCTGAAGTTGAACGGTTTTATGAAGACCTACAAGACCTTTTAGGACTAACA
>SJYQ01095382.1:560505-594190 GCA_006410935.1 Redunca redunca
CGACCCCGGACCCCAGCTCCTCTGTCTGTGGAATTCTCCAGGCAAGAATATTGGAGTGGGTGGGCATTTCTTTCTCCAGGGGATCTTCCTGACACAGGGATGGAACCTAGCTCTCCTGCACTGAAGGCAGATTCTTTACCTTCTGAACCACCAGGAAAGCCCGATTATAGTGTAGGATGAGACAGTAAAGGTCTCCCACTTTAGGATATGGAGACTCACCTGCCCTAACTTTCTCCCAATAAGCCCATTACCTGACTCCCCCAAAAGCCCAGCCCCAAACTGACCATTCCTGTTGCTGCAGGTGACCCGGCGGATGGCAGAAGCAGAGATGGTTCAAGAAGGGGAACCAAAGAAAGTGAACCCTGAAATCCAAAGCACTCTTCGGAAACGACTCTATCTACAGTAGAAGTTGAAAGGGTGGGGTGGGGGTCTCTTTCAGGTGCCCTCTCTGCCCCCACAGAGATTTAAAGGCAGGTCTCACCACTTCTCCAAAATCTTCTCTTCCCAAAGCTAAATGGTGCCCAGCTCTTCACCCTTCACGAAGGTCCTCTTTCAATCTATCCCCATCCTTCTTAGGGCAAACCAGCTAAAACTGAACACAAGGCATGGTGATAACATTAACATCACCTCCCTCAGGCTGGACTCTCCACCTCTATAAATACCCCTAAAAAGACATTCAGTTATCCCACTCTCTATTCCTATGCTCTGGTGAAGCCCTCTTCTTTCTGCCATGAATCATACCCATACAAATGTAACCAGATAAAACTCAGGATTTTCCACTGATAAACCATGCCCATTCATCACCTCCCATCCCAATCAAAGCTTCACTGGCTCTGGAATTTCACGTGGAGTTATAACCTTCTCCTCCTGGCAATTGCATCCATTCCATTGCATCTCCCAGAGATTTCCTCTCAACCTCTGGAAATTCAATAAAGCAAGGGCTGTTCTCTCTCCAAGACCCCTCTTCTTTGGCCAGCAAGCAGGTACCTTGATGCCATCCATCTCATGGGTTCTCTCTGGTTAATGGAGCTGCTTCCTCCTTTTCTGAAGCCCTTCCTCCTGACTAATGCCACTCCATCCACTGCTCTGAAGTCTGACATCTGTCTGAGACAATCCATCCATTGACCCATTCTCAGACTTTTGACTCTCTTTTAAAAAAAAAAATTTATTTTTAATTGGAGGATAATTGCTTTCCTATGTCGTGTTGTTTCTGCTGTACAACAATGTGAATCAGCCATAAATATAATATATCCCCTCCCTCTTGAACCTCTCTCCCACCCCACCCCATCCCACATCCAGGTTGTCACAGAGCACTAGGTTGAGGTCCTTGTGTCACATAGCAACTTCCCACTAATCAACTTCCAACCACTCTAAATCATAGCGTGTTGGAGCTATGGAAAAACCCCTAGTGTTACCCTGTTACTTTTCAGAGAAGGTTATAGAGGACTAGAGAGGCTAAATCTCTTCTCAAATACCACACAGTAAGCCAGTGGCAGGGTCAAGGTCTGGCTTCCAGCTAGCCCCACTTCCACTACCTGCTAAATCTTCCTTTAGTGAGTGTGTGATTAGTCGCTCAGTCTGATCTGACTCTTTTTGACCCCATGGACTGTCTTCCACAAGGCTCCTCTGTTCATGGCACTCTCCAGGCAAGAATACTGAAGAGGGTTGCCATGGCCTCCTCCAGGGGATCCTCCCAACCTTCGGATCTAACCCAGGTCTCTTACATCTCCTGCCTTGGCAGACAGGTTCTTTACCACTAGGACCACCTGGGAAAGTTTACCTCCATGGGATTCTGACATTGGGCTGGAAGCTGGATCAGAGGCTCCCAAGTCTATGACAACTTTCTGTCTATCTACAGCCCTGACCTTTCCCACCATGATAACCTGTGGTCATATCTGCCATCACTGAAAACTCCTGGCTAAAGAGGAATCATTTCTTCCTGGTCCATCCTCCAAGTGTTCCCTGGAACCGTCAACCTCAAACCCCTGCAGTCATCTATGACACCCGTCTTTCTTCATCCTTCATATGTCACCAGCCACCATATCCAGCCTAGCTTGACTTTGAAACATTCTCTTCCTTTCCTTGTCACTCTCTAGTTCCACCTCTCATGTCTGTATCTTTACACCAGTTTCCTTCTTTGTCTCTATGCCCTCCCATCTCACTCCTCCTCTGACCTCCATATCATCTACAATTCTTGATCTCCCCAGAACACTAAAGAAGACACAATGGTGCCTCATTACGCAGAGATCTAGGCTCAACTCCACACCCTGATTTCTCACACCTGTACAATCCCACTCCTATCAGCAATCATCTAAACTCATCTCCCAACTCCCCAACCATGCTCCAACAAGACTAATGTCTTACTCATCCCTGCATCTAAGCCTTTGCTCTTAACATTTCTCCAAGCATGAGTGCCCTCTCGCTCTTGTTCATCCACTTTCCACTATCTCCCACCCCTACTTATTCCAGAAAGCCATTCCTAATATTCTTTCCGGTTGATTCTGCTCTCTCACCCAGGATGAGAAACAAATTACAATTTTTCCAGGGTGGGGAATAAATCTTTGTTCAACATAATGGATGTTCATTAAATAGTTGTCGAACTTTAAGAATCTGTGGGGTCTCCATTCCTACCCTGCAAATGGGTTCATCAGTACTATTTTTCTAGATTCCATATAATACGCATTAATGGGTGATATTTGTTTTTCTCTTTCTGGCTTATTTCACTTATAACAGGCCCTCGGTTCATCCACTTCATGCCACTGGCTCATATTCATTCCTTTTATGGTAGAGTAATATCCCATATATGTACCATAACTTCTTTATGCATTCATCTGTTGATGGACATCTAGGTTGCTTCCATATTCTGACTTCCGTAAATAGTGCTGCAATGGACATTGTGGTAGATGTGTCTTTTTGAATAATAAAATAAAAGAATATGTTGGAATCTTTGTTCTGTACTTAAAAAGTGAGGCTGATGAGATAGGCATTGCGTGTTTGATTTCTTTTCTCTGATAGCCAGCTGCCTCCCAGTATGTCTATCATGCACAGAGAATAATGAGCCTCATTCCTTTCATATAAGCAGATGTGCTGGGAATGGTAAAGTTACAGGCCACACTTCCATACCATATTTTACATGACAGTTCCAGCTGCAGAATGTTCCCAAGGAAGTATCCAGACACAGAACTATAGCTTTTCAGAACCCTAAGGGATCTTGTAGATCAACTAGTTATAGGATCACAGATATTTAGCAAGTGTGCCACCTCTCTCTATATTGGTGCCCATAGCAGACATGATTAATCAATCACACTTTCTGGGGACTTCCCTGACAGTTCAGTGGTTAAGAATCCTCCTTCCCAAGAGGGTAAATGAATGGAGCAAGTAGCATGGAAGCATATACACTATTGTATGTAAAATAGATAGCCAATGGAAATATGCTATATGATCCAGGGAGCTCAAACTGGGGCTCTGTAACAGCCTAGAGCAGTGGGAAAGGGTGGAAGGTGAGAGGGAGGTTCAAGATGGGGGGACATATATATGCCTACAGCTAATTCATACTGATATATGGCAGAAATGAAACCAATATTGTAAAGCAATTAATCCTTCAATTGAAAATAAACACATTTTTTTTTTCAAATCTATGAGAACAATAAAATAAGGAATCCACCTTCCAAGCAGGGACCTATGTTCAGTCTCTGATCAGAGAACCAGATCCCACATGCCACACAATTAAGACCTGATGCAGTCAAATAAACAGATTTCTTTTAAAGTTTATCCACTTAATCATTTTGCAATATATGCAATATATCATCACATCATATACCTTAAACTTCAGTTCAGTTCAGTTCAGTCATTCAGTCGTGTCCATCTCTTTGCGATCCCATGAACTGCAGCACACCAGGCCTCCCTGTCCATCACCATCTCCCGGAGTTCACTCAGACTCACGTCCATCGAGTCAGTGATGCCATCCAGCCGTCTCATCCTCTGTCGTCCCCTTCTCCTCCTGCCCCCAATCCCTCCCAGCATCAAAGTCTTTTCCAGAGTCAACTCTTCACATGAGGTGGCTAAAGTACTGGAGTTTCAGCTTTAGCATCATTCCTTCCAAAGAACACCCAGGACCAATCTCCTTTAGGATGGACTGGTTGGATCTCCTTTAGGATGGACTGGTTGGATCTCCTTTAGGATGGACTGGTTGGATCTCCTTGCAGTCCAAGGAACTCTCAAGAGTCTTCTCCAACAGCACAGTTCAAAAGCGTCAATTCTTCGGTGCTCAGCTTTCTCCACAGTCCAACTCTCGCATCCATACATGACCACTGGAATATCTTGATAAACTGGAAAGTTACTTAATAATTTTTTTATTTTTAAAAAGTGTATAGAGTAGCAGAGGATGAGATGGTTAGATAGCATCACTGACTCAATAGACACAAACTTTATCTCCTGGAAAATTGCAGGAGATAGTGGAGGACAGGGAAGCCTGGCATGCTGCAGTCCATGGGTGGCAAAGAATTTGACACAATTTAGCTACTAAACAACAACATACACTAGTAAGGGAAGCACAAGGAACTGATCACCTAAGCCATTTTAAAGGCCTCCAGTTCAGCACAAGACACAAGAAAAGCAATGGGATGTCTAGCTTTCAGAACTTGGGATACAAACTGGTCTGCTTTCATTCTAATTGGTTGGGTTATTCGGGGAGTAAAACATTTCAGCTGTTTATGAACTTGTCCTAACAGATGATCAATTACAGGAAATGAGGTAATCCTCATGCTGGCCAATTAATTTAACCTCCTTGCCCACAGTCTACACCCATGCCCACAGCTCACCTTGGTGAGCTTCTTAGGCCCAATCGGCTTCCTATTACATTCTGACCATACAAGACACAAGAGAGAAACAGAAAGGAGGAGGAAGGACATGTGATTTGAATTCTCCTGTTGTTGTCCAGCTGTATCAGCTCTTTCCTGTTTCCAATTCCTTTGACCCATATGTAAAACTGGCATCATCATGCCTCCCCTCAGATACACCAGCCCCAGCTGGCAGCAACCCCTCCACAGAGGTATGAGTGCCAGACTCACATGGCACACTCTTCTCCATCCTTTGTGCTTCCAGGATCTGCTCACCTCAGCAACTCCCTTTACTTCCCAGGCCTGAGCAGGTCACCTGATCCCTACCTGAACTATCTCTGGTTTAACCCTAGAAATGCCTTCTTGCCTTTCCAGTCCCCCACTACCTGTTAGGTCAATGCCCACAGTAAATTCTCTCTTTTAAAATACCTTGAGTGCATCCACAACACGGATAAAATTTGAAAGTGTTATATTCAGTGAAATAAGCCAGACACAAAAGGACAGGTATTGGGACTTCCCTGGTGGCCCAGTGATTAAGACTTGGTGCTCCCAATGCAGGGGACCCAGGTTCAATCCCTGGTCAGGGAACTAGATTCCACATGCCACAACTAAAATGCTGCAACCAAAGATCCTGTATCCCACAACTAAGACCCATTACAGCCAAATAAATAAAGAAAAGTTTGCAGCAGAGTGCACACCTCCTGGCTTCCGCTCCCACCATCCTACCTCCCCAAGGACCTTTTCTCCAGACTCACCCTTAGGGGAATCTTCTGGTTTAAACAGCTGGCTGATGGCCACATCCTGCAGTTTAGGTATGTCCAAAACCAGGAGGTCGTCGATGTGCACAGAATGCCACAGCCCTGGGAAAACAAGCCCCAGAATCTTCCCTGTGTCCTCTGGTTTCTTCCCAACAGTTTTAAGCAGGATACACCACTGTCCTGACATTTTAACACACTGTTGAATGAATGATTTGTATCCTAAAGTCTAATCTCTTGACTATACACAGAAAGCATAGAGATGTCATGCTATAGATGTTAGAAACTTTAGCATAAAAATCAGTTATAAGAACTGAAATGACTAACTTAAACATATTAAAAAAAAGTATTTGAAGAAGGCTTGCCATTCTTTTATAAATGTATTATTAAATGCCATATCATAATTAGTAGAGGGGTGTGAGACACTGGCAACATTTGCCTCCCATTAACTATGACATTATTAAAGTAAATTTTATTTCCTATTTCTAGAACACCAAATTTTCTTACATAGGAGATTCCATGGAGATACTGTGGGATTAGGCTCAGACCATTATGACAAAGTGAATATTGCAATAAATTGAGCCACACAAGTTTTTTGATTTCCCAGTGCTTATAAAAGTTATGTATAAAATACTATACTGCATTTTATTAAATAGCATTAGGTCTCAAAAAAAATGTATATGCCTTAATGTAAAAAATACTGTACTGTACCACAAAAAAAACATAAAACAACCAAAACATACTATACTGCTAAAAAAATATTAACCTTATCTAAGCCTTCAGCCAGTCATAGTAATAACATCACTGATCACAGGTCATTACAATGATGATTATATTCACATATAATAATGAAAATATTTTAAATATTTAGAGAATTACCAAAATGTGACACAGAGACAAGAGCTGAGCTTTCAGAAAAATNAGACATTACTTTGCCAACTAAGGTCCGTCTAGTCAAGGCTATGGTTTTTCCTATGGTCATGTATGGATGTGAGAGTTGGACTGTGAAGAAAGCTGAGCACCAAAGAATTGATGCTTTTGAACTGTGGTGTTGGAGAAGACTCTTGAGAGTCCCTTGGACTGCAAGGAGGTCCAACCAGTCCATTCTGAAGGAGATCAATCCTGGGATTTCTTTGGAAGGAATGATCAAATTCCTACCCAATGCCAAATACTGTTCTAGCTTCTGGAAATAGTGTGGTTGACCAAGCTCCTGATCTCGTGGAATTCACATTCTGGTGGGGAGATGATAAACAGCACAATATGATTTTTGGTAGTGCTGAGTGCAATGGAGTGGGGGAGCACCTTAAGAGGCTAAAGAATTGGAGGGAAGAGTTGGATATCATTTAGCAACTGAACAGCAACAAAGGTGATAGCTGAGCAGAGATCTATCTGAAGGAACAAGGAGTGAGACCCATGTAAAGATCTAATGGTCTGTGCACATTATGTTCATCATATATCTAAAAACCCCTATACTATTATTTTACTCAAGTTTTTCTTTAAAGTCTTTTTTTGTTTAAAAATAAACTGTTGGAAATAAACTCACAGACATAGAAAGCAAACTTATGGTTACTAAAGAAAAAAGGGAGGAAGGGATAAATTAGGAGATTGGGATTAACATACACACACTACTATAGATAAAATAAACTAGGACCTACTGTACAGCATAGGGTACTATGCCCAATATCTTGTAATAACCTATAATGGATAAGCACCTGAAAAAAGAACAGAGATATAAACATACACGTTGTCTACTTTTAAAAGATGCACAACGTGAAAGTTGTGAGTTAAGTTTTACTTGGGGCAAAACGAGGACTGCAGCCTGGGAGACAGCACCTCAGATAGCTCTGAGAATCTGCTCCAAAGAGGCAGGGGAGGGAGGGAAGGTCAGTATATATATATAATTTTGATGAAGGGGAATACATGCAATCAAGCACATATTTTTCCAGAAGGTTTCTGTTAGTCTCCTGAAGCTTTCTGCCAGACACGAGGAACAATCATCACCCTGAGGGATTTCAGTACCTTTCTAGTTATGAGGAGATGCAAGAATTGGGTTCATAAAATCAACTCCTGAAAATAACTATCTGAAGACCTGTTCTGCCAGTTTTCTCCCCCTGAGCACAGAGTGCCTCATTTCTGCTCTCCACCTTGAACTACTTTCGGAGAGTGTTGAAAATCAGCAGTGACAACAGCGTATGGTTTAATCCTTGTAGAGACAGATAGCAAGTGCCAATTCGTAGTTGACAATACATAACTAAACCACTTTGCTGTACACCTGAAATTAACACAACATTGTAAATCAACTACGCTTCAATTCTTCTAATGAGTCTATTTTAAAAAAAAAAGTAGAACTTCCCCATACAACATACAACAGAATATTATCTGGCAATCTAAAAAAAAGCATGTAATACAGATTCACACATACAGAAGAGCCTGGCAGGCTACACAGTCCATGGGGTCGCAAGAGTTGGACACAATTTAGCAATTAAATCACCACTGATTCACACATTAGCACAAAGGGACCTTGAAAACACTAAGCTCTTAAAGCAGTGAGAACATTCTTTGTGGTTTGGGGATGAAAGCAAGGACCTCCAGGAAGAAATGTTAAGGAAGGAATTTTGGCTTAACCTTAGAAACTTCTAGTACCAAAATCTACCCCATCCCCCAAGGTAAGCATCCCCTTCTGAATTTCAAGATCTCCCTTCCTGCAACCTCCAACGTCCAGAGCTATTTAAACAGAGCTCACCCACAACAACCCCCCAAAGGAGCTCATAAATCCAATGCAAGCAAACAAGGGAGTGTTCTGCAGAAAAAAGCAATGCAAATTCCACCAGCTCCAAAGGGACCTGTGCATGCAGGCTAAGTTGCTTCCATCACTTCTGAGACTGCAACCATATGGACTGTAGCCCTCCAGGCCCCTCTGTCCATGGGATTCTCCAGGCAAGAATACTGGAGTGGGTTGCCATGGCCTTCTCCAGGTGAATCTTCCTGACCCAGGGATTGAACCCACATCTCTCTCCTGCATTGGTAGACGGGCTCTTTACCACAGCACCAGATAGGGACCTGTAACACCCTAAAAATTAGTACAAAGTTTTATGAATTGGTGATGTATAAATTTATAACCTTTGGAAACAACTGGCTTCGTCAAGAGCTGTAAATATGTTCTTTTTCCTTGACCCTGTAACTCCACTTCAGGAAAGTTATGATAAAGAAATAATTCAACAGGGCTTCCCTGGTGGTTCAGTGGTGAAGAATCCACCTGTCAATACAGGAGACGTGGTTCAGTCCCTGACCTGGGAAAATCCCACATGCCAAGAAGCAACTAAGTCCGTGTGCCCCAACTACTGACCCTGTGCCCCAGAGCCCAGAACCTACTGAGCCTACGTGCCACAACTACTGAAGCCCCGCCCCTAGAGCCCATGCTGAACAACAAGGGAAGCTGAGGTAGGAAATAGACGAGCTCCAAGTGTAATTTACAACTGGCCTCCTATTTGCAATTCACGGGCTTCAGACTGAATACTTAAAACCAGCCTCATGTTTGTATTCCCTGAGACAAGAGACAGGTGGGCACCAGTCAAGGCATTTACAATCAGCCTGTTTGCCCTCCAAAATGGCAGTAACAACAGAAACAGGGTAAATAACCAGTCTTTGCCTCTAGTAAAGACCTTAAGATAATAGTCACGGCAATAGTCAAGGTAATAATCATGGCAAGAACAAAAAGAGGGAAAACCCTGTTTGAGTAAAGGATTAAGGGACCTCCAATCCCTCTCTTTGTGGGACAAGGGAGACACGACACCTGTGCAGAAAGGCTCCTTGGGTGTCAACAGTCAGGGGATAATTCCAGACCATAATGCATCTTGCTCTCCCAAAAGCCTTCACTTTGAGACCCATCTTGGCTGAAGGGTATGCATGCACCCAGGGGAGGGACCGGAGGCAAATTAACCAGAGAGAGGACAGGGCAAGGTGACTGGCCTGAGGGAAGACAAAGACCTGGAAAACAGCCCACTTATCAAGGATTTACACTTGCCAAAGGCGCAAGTCTCTCTCTGAGCTGGCCCGTGTGCCTTTCTGCACGTACTTTTCCTTTCCTTTATACATTACTCTTTACCTTCCGCCTCCTTGCCTGAATTTGTTCCTGACTAGGCAGGCAAGGACTAGGGACTCTAGCCCTAACTGCTCACCCTTGTGGTCCAGTGGTTAGGACTCCTGGTCCAGGAAACTAAGACCCTGCTTTCAGCTATCCCTCGCTGCTGCTTGCTGCAAGCTGCCGCTTACTGCTGCGCATGTCCAGAATCAAAGCCACCACAATGAGAGGCCCATGCACCTGAATGAAGAGTATCCCAGCTAGCCTCAATTAGAGAAAAGCTCGAGCAGCACCAAAGACCCAGCACAGCCAAAACTAAATAAAATTATACCCAAACACATATGTCTACACAATACGCATACACACACACCTAAGTACATATACATGCTTAAGTAAATACATACATAAGTACACGTCCACACATATAAATGCACATTCATTTGCACACATAAACATGCTCGCCTGAAACACATACACACATACATGTACACATAAGTACATATTCACATGGGACTGCCCTGGTGGCTCAGATGGTAAACAATCTGTCTGCAGTGGGGCGGACTGGGTTCGATCCCTGAGTCGGGAAGATTCCCTGGAGGAGGAAATGACAACCCATGCCAGTATTCTTGCCTGGAGAATTCCAAGGACAGAGGAGCTATGACTGTCTATGGGGTTGCACAGAGTCAGACGCCACTGAGCAACTAACACTTTCACTTTTCACACAGCAGGTCATTGAAGTGGATCCTAATCCAATATAGCCACTGTCCTTATGAGAAGAGATTAGGACCAGCTACAGAGAGCAGACAATCATCCACAAGCCAAGGAGGGAGACTTTTAAAGAAACCAGCCTGTTGACACCTTGACCTCAAACTTCTAGCCTCCAGAACTTCAAGTAAATTAATTTCTGTTGTGTAAGCCACCTAGTCTGTGGCATTTTGTTACGGCAGCCCTGAGGAGCTTATACACACACATACACGTATGCCCACACAATACACAGACATACATATATTGTTGCTGTTCAGTCGCTAAGTCATGTCCGACTCTTTGCCACCCCGTGAACTGCAGCATGCCAGGCTCCTTTGTCCTTCACTAGAATTTGCTCAAATTCATGTCCATTGAGTAGGTGATGCCATCTAACCATCTCATTCTCCGCCATCCCCTCTACTCCTTTTGCACTTCAATCTTTCCCATCATCAGGGTCTTTTCCGATGAGTCAGCTCTTCGCATCAGGTGGCCAGAGTACTGCGGCTTCAGCTTCAACATCAGTCCTTCCAATGAATATTCAGGGTTGATTTCCTTTAGTTTTGACTGGGTTGATCTCCTTGCTGTCCAAGGGATTCTCAAGAGTCTTCTCCAGCACCACAGTTTGAAAGCATCAGTTTTTCAGTGCTCAGCCTTCTTTATGGTCCAACTCTCACATCCATACATGACTAATGGAAAAACCGTAGCTTTCACCACGTGGACTTTTAATACCACTTGCAGCAACGTGGCTTCCCTGGTAGTTCAGCTGGTAAAGCATCTGCCTGCAACGCAGGAGACCCTGGTTTGATTCCTGGATCAGGAAGATCCACTGGAGAAGGGATAGGCTACCCACTCCAGTATTCACAGGCTTCCCTCGTGGCTCAATCGGTAAAGAATTCACCTGCAATGCAGGGGAGACCTGGGTTGGGAAGATCCCCTGGAAGAGGGCATGGCAACCCACTCCAGTATGCTTGCCTGGAGAATCCCCATGGACAGAGGACCCTGGCGGGCTAAAGCCCATGGGGTTGTAAAGAGTCAGACAGGACTCTAAGAACAACTAAGCACAGCACAGCAGTAACATGGATGGACTTGAATATTATTATACTAAATGAAATAAGTCAAATAGAAAAGGAGAAATTTCATACGACATCCCTTATATGTCGAATCCAAAAACAAATGATACAAATAAACTTACAAAACAGAGATTCAGACTCATAAAATGAACTCAGGGTTGGTGGGGAGTGGGGGTTGGGGGAAAGGATAGTTAGAGAGTTTGGGATGGACATATACACTCTGCTATATTTAAAGTGGATAACCAACTAGGACCTACTATATAGCACCTGGAACTCTGCTCAAACTTATGTGGCAGCCTGGATGGGAGGGGAGTTTGAGGGAGAATGTATACATGTATGGCAGAGTCCCTTCACTGGTCACCTGAAACCATCACAACACTGTTAATCAGCTAGCTGTCGTTGTTCCATCACCAAGTCGTGTCTGACTGTGATCTTGTGGGCTGCAGCACGCCAGGCTTCCCTGTCCTTCACCATCTCCCAGAGTCTGCGCAACACATGTCCATGGAGTCAGTGATGCCATCCAACCATCTCATCCTCTGTCGCTAGACCCCAATACAAAATAAAAAGTTCTTTTTTAATAAGTAAAAAATATTTTTAAAGCTGAGTAAAAAGTTTTAAAAAATAATACAAATGGACGTATTTACAAATGAGAAACAGATTCACCTACTTAACAGAATGAACTTACAGTTACCAAGGGGGAAGGGGAGGAGGGATAGATTGGGACTTTGGGGTTGACATGTACACACTGCTATATTTTAAATAGATAACCAAGGACCTACTATAAAAAAAATTAATAAAATAAGGAAGTAATACAGAAAATACATTTTTAAAATTCCTTGTCATGAGGACCCTGCAGGAAAGATAACATGTTCTCCCCATCTGTCCTCAAAGAAGAGATGGAAGCTATAAGAGATGAGTGTTACAAGCTGGTGACACAAGCCCATTTTATCTGTGCCCTGGGTTCTTCTCACATCTGGTTCCCTCCAAAGGGCATCAGTACCGATCAGGCTTCAGAACCCAGGACAGAGACAGAGCCTCACAGTAAAACTCTGTGCTGTGAACGAGGGGCAAAAGAGGTGGAGAGGGAGGTGCCCCATGTCAGCATCAGAGTGTAGTGGAACCTTCTTCTAGCTGTTGGAAAGAGTTTGACTTTCCAAATCTGGGAGATGGCCCACCATGGGCAGTTCACAAGCTTGCTGCTTATCACGTCATCATAGAGCTTATTGTGCTTTATTTCTCCTTCCTTGAGCTAATAAATTCTAATCAAGAGAAGGGGCTGAGCCTCAAAAACTCCTAACAAATATTTACAGTCATCTGGGGCTTCCCAGGTGGCACTAGAGGTAAAGAACCTATCTGCCAATGCAGGAGACATAAGAGATGTGGGTTTGATCCCTGGGTCGGGAAGATCCCCTGAAGGAGGAAATGGCAACCCACTCCAGTATTCTTGCCTGGAGAATCCCAAGGTCAGAGAAGCCTGGCAGGCTATAGTACATATGGTCACAAAGAGTCAAACATGACTGACACAACTTAGCACAAAGGTATTCTCATCCATAAAAATGAATAAATGAGTAAACATATAAGGTAGCCATGAAATCAAACTGCTACTACTTGAAAAGTGAGTAACATAGTGATTGAAAGTGAAGTGAAATCGCTCAGTCATGTCTGACTCTTTGTGACCCCATGGACTGTAGCCTGCACCAGGCTTCTCTGTCCACGGGATTTTCCAGGCAAGGGTACTGGAGTGGGTTGCATTTCCTCCTCCGGGGGATCTTCACGACCTAGGGATTGAACCTGGGTCTCCTGCATTGCAGGCAGACACTTTACCATCTGAGCCACCAGGGAAGCTAACATAGTGATTAGTTTTCTCCAATCATTCCCAGATAAAATTCTGGTTATAAAATGGTATAAATCAATGTAATATTGTAAAGCAATTATCCTTCAACTAAAAACAAATAAATCAAAAGAACAAAATTCCATTACAGTATCCCATTTTGTTCAGCTTTGACCAATGTTCCCAAGAGACTAGAGTCTTAATCCATTGTCATGCGTCACTGACCCATTGTTAGTTAGCTGGTGTGGACTCACGTAATATAGACAGAAGACATTCCAAAGAGTTTAGCTAGTTCTGTCTGGTCCCAGAAAGACGCCTATTGCCAAATAAACTGAGACATTGTTACTCTCTTTAAAATCATGGTGCAGTGATTTTTTAAAAACTTTTTATTGAAGTAGTTGACTTATGATGTTGTTTTAGTTTCTGGTGTACAGCAAAGTGACTCCTTTTATTTTTTTTTTTCATTTTTTTCTTTTCCTTTTTATTTATTTATTTTTACATGTTTCAATGCCATTCTCCCATCTCATCCCACCCTCTCCCTCTCTCTCTCCCCCAGAGTCCAAAAGTTCACTCTATAGATCTGAGTCTCTTTTGTTTTCTCGCATACAGGGTCATCATCCCCATCTTTCTAAATTCCATATATATGCGTTAGTATACTGTATTGGTGTTTTTCTTTCTGGCTTGCTTCACTCTGTATAATAGTGACTCCTTTTAATATATGTATGTATATTTTCTTTTTGGTTTGTAAGATATTGAAAATAGTTTCATGTACTACGCAGTATAACCTGGTTGTTTATCTATTTTGCATACAGTAGTTTGTATCTATTAATCACAAACTCAGTTTACCCCTCCCCTGCTTTCCCTTTTGGTAACCATAGTTTGTTTTCTGTCTCTGTGGGTCTATTTCTGTTTTTTTATATAAGTTCATTTGTGTCTTATTCTAGATCCCACTTTTAAGTGGTATCATATGATATTTGTCTTTCTCTGATATAGTATATTCAAAAGCAGAGACATTACTTTGCCAACTAAGGTCCATCTAGTCAAGGCTATGGTTTTTCCAGTGGTCATGTATGGATGTGAGAGTTGGACTGTGAAGAAGGCTGAGCGCTGAAGAATTGATGCATTTGAACTGTGGTGTTGGAGAAGACTCTTGAGAGTCCCTTGGATTGCAAGGAGATCCAACCAGTCCATTCTGAAGGAGATCAGCCCTGGGATTTCTTTGGAAGGAATGATGCTAAAGCTGAAACTCTAGTACTTTGGCCACCTCATGCGAAGAGTTGACTCATTGGAAAAGACTCTGATGCTGGGAGGGATTGGGGGCAGGAGGAGAAGGGGACGACAGAGGATGGGATGGCTGGATGGCATCACTGAGTTGATGGACGTGAGTTTGAGTGAACTCCGGGAGTTGGTGATGGACAGGGAGGCCTGGCGTGCTGCGATTCATGGGGTCGCAAAGAGTCGGGCACGACTGAGCGACTGAACTGAACTGAACTGATGTAGTATAATAATCTCTAGGTCCATTCATGTTCCTGCAAATGACATTGTTTCATTCTTTTTTGTGGCTGAGTAATATTTGATCATATATATATGTACCACATCTTTATCCATTCATCTGTCAGTGGACATAGGTTTCTTCCATTTCTTGGCTACTATACATAATGTTGCTATGAACATTGGGGTGATTGTATCTTTTCAAATTGGAGTTTTCATCTTTTCCAAATATATGCCCAAAGTGAGATTGTCGGATCATATATTTTTAGCTTTTTAAGGAACATTCATACTGTTTTCCATAGTGACTGCACGTTACAGTGATTTTAATATTAGATGACAAAGCCAAAGGGCTGGAGTCCTCTGAGAAGCTGAATTAGGCTGAGCCCAGGTCCTCCTACTTGTGGACATCTAAGCTGACTGAAATGGTCACATCAATGTCACAAGGACACAACGTCAACAGTGGGATTTTTCACTGACACCACCAAATGACTGTGGGTGGAAGTCCATGTTCAAAGACAAGTGACTTGAGATGTTCAGAAATGAATGATAATTGGATGACAAGGTCTTTGGCAAATCATGAAGTGAACTTGAACCTCTTAGAGCTTTCAAATATGAGTTATTCTTGCCCTGGCTTGGAGAAGAAGCTGAAGAGGTGAGAACCAATCCAGTCCAGAAAGTTCCACCAAGACCAAAAGTTAAAAATAAATCCCAGCATCTCCAAGACTCACCTGGGACTGGAAAATGTGTGAATTTCTTGGTATGCCTGTTGAGCAGATGCTGAGTAAATCCAGAGCTGTAACATCCCTTTAGTATATCGGACTTACTATGAAATCTTAATATGATTGACCTGATCCTTCATCGTTCCTTACAAAGAACACCCAGGACTGATCTCCTTTAGAATGGACTGGTTGGATCTCCTTGCAGTCCAAGGGACTCTCAAGAGTCTTCTCCAACACCACAGTTCAAAAGCATCAATTCTTTGGTGCTCAGCTTTCTTCACAGTCCAACTCTCACATCCATACATGACCACTGGAAAAACCATAGCCTTGACTAGACGGACCTTTGTTGGCAATGTAATGTCTCTGCCTTTGAATATGCTATCTAGGTTGGTCATAACTTTCCTTCCAAGGAGTAAGTGTATTTTAATTTCATGGCTGCAATCACCATCTGCAGTGGTTTGGGAGCCCAAAAAAATAAAGTCTGACACTGTTTCCACTGTTTCCCTATCTATTTCCCATGAACTGATGGGACCAGATACCATGATCTTAGTTTTCTGAATGTTGAGCTTTAAGCCAACATTTTCACTCTCCTCTTTCACTTTCATCAAGAGGCTTTTTAGTTCCTCTTCACTTTCTGCCATAAGGGTGGTGTCATCTGCATATCTGAGGTTATTGAGATTTCTCCCGGCAATCGTGATTCCAGCTTGTGCTTCTTCCAGCCCAGCGTTTATCATGATGTACTCTGCATAGAAGTTAAATAAGCAGGGTGACAATATACAGCCTTGACGTACTCTTTTCCCTATTTGGAACCAGTCTGTTTTTCCATGTCCAGTTCTAACTGTTGCTTCCTGACCTGCATATAAGTTTCTCAACAGGCAGGTCAGGTGGTCTGGTATTCCCATCTCTTTCAGAATTTTTCATAGTTTATTGTGATCCACACAGTCAAAGGCTTTGGCATAGTCAATAAAACAGAAATAGAGGTTTTTCTGAAACTCTCTTGCTTTTTCAATGATCCAGAGGATGCTGGGAGGGATTGGGGACAGGAGGAGTAGGGAACGACAGAGGATGAGATGGCTGGATGGCAGCACCGACTCGATGGACGTGAGTTTGAGTGAAGCCCAGGAGTTGGTGATGGACAGGGAGGCCGGGCATGCTGCAATTCATGGGATTCAAAGAGTCGGACACGACCGAGTGACTGAACTGAACTGAACTGATCCTTCATAGACAGATAGATATAGATGGCTGAATCACTTTGCTGTACACCTGAAACTAACACAACATTGTAAATTAACTATACTTCCATTTTTTAAATAGTTAATTAATTTAGAAAGCTTTTCTTTTTTTGGCCTGTTCCACAGGGCTTGAGGGATCTTAATTCTCTGACCAGGGACTGAACCCAGGCCACAGCAGTAAAAGTGCTGAGTCCTAATGGCTGAACCACCAGGCATTCCCAATTAATTAAGTGTGTAGATGGGTCAGGATTAATAATATTTTGTACAGTTCTAGAGCCAAGTAACACTTGTAACAATTAAAAGATCAATATTTATAACATAGAAAGAGGTTCTGCAAATAAAACACATCCCAAATGTGTCCAAATCGCAAATAATATTTGAACTGGGCAATCACAAAAGAGAAATTCTTAAATAAAATAAGTTAATGAAAACAGGTTCAACTTCATTAGCAGTCAGGGAAATGGATATAAAAGCAATAATGATGTGTACTTGCACTCATCAGATGGGTGATTTCTTTGTAAATAAGACCCAGCGCTTACAAAGATGTGCTGAAAAGGGCACTCCTACATATTATTAGTGGGAACATGACTTACTATTGCATTTTTGGGAAGTTAATATGACATACCTATTTGAAATTCCAAATCTGGGACTCCACCTTGTAGAAATATGTTTACCAAAGATTGTTTATAGTGACAATGAAAGATAAAGTAGAGATAACCTGTGTGTCCTCAAGGGTGGATTGAGTGAATAATCAGATTACATTTGTACAGTGTGATGTTATGCACCTATTAAAATAATGAGTGAGATATTTATCTAATCACCTGGAAGAATACTGTGATGTATGCACAGCCAAGTTATTGTGGTTTTTTTTGTTTTTTGTTTTGTTGTTGTTGTTGTTGTTTTTGCTGTACCAGGTCTTTGTTACAGCATACAGGATCTTTAGTTGTGACATGTGGAATTTAGTTCTCTGACCAAGGACTGAACCCAGGGCGCCCTGCATTGGGAGCACAGAGTCAGCTCCTGGACCACCAGGGAAGTTCCCAAGTGTTTTTTAAAAGCAACTTGTATATATATATATATATATTAGTATCTATATATTAGTGTGTGTATATATATGGATGTGTAGTACAGTCTCAGGTGAGAAGTAAACATCAGGACACACCATGTTGTTAACAATAATTACCTGAAAGGGGTGGGTGTAGAATGGGGCAAGTGTTACTTGTTCAGTCATGTCTGACTCTTTGCAACCCCATGGACTGTAACCCACCAGGCTCCTCTTTCCATGGGATTCTCTAGGCAAGAGCACTGTAGTGGGTTGCCATTCCCTTCTCCAGGGAATCTTCCCGACCCAGGGATCAAACCCAGGTCTCCTGCACTGCAGGCAGACTCTTTGCCAACTGAGCTATCAGGGAAGCCCTAGAATAGGGCAAGGGAATGATAATAAGGAAAAACAAATAGAAACATAGCAGAAAATACTAATGGCACAATAATGATAAAGGATGGAATACAAAATGGTATGATGTTACTATTCATATTTTAAATTACCCATGCAGGGACTTCCCCGGTGGTCCAGTGACTAAGACTCCACGCTCCCAACACAGGAGGCCTGGGTTTAATCCCTGGTCAGGGAACTAGATCCCACATGCCACAACTAAGAGTTTGCATTCCATGACTAAACATCCCTCATGCCACAACTAAGGCCTGGCATAACCAATAAGTAAATAAATATTTAAATAATTAAAGCATAAAAATAACTGCACATGAACACGTGCTAGTACAAGCGTGCCTGCTAAGTCGTTTCAGACATGTCCAACTGTTTGTGACCCCATGGACTGTAGCCTCTTCTGTCCACAGGATTCTCCAGGCAGGAATACTGGAGTGAGTTGCCATGCCATCCCCCAGGGGATCTTCCCAACCCAAGGATTGAACCCGCATCTTTTATGTCTCCTGCATTGGCAGGTGGGTTCTTTACCATTAGCGCCACCTGGAAAGCCCATATGCTTACATATATAGGTATAATTTTTGTCTTGGGTTGTTACTAATACATTGTTGGCAATGAAATAATTTTTGTTTTCTAAAACTATGACCATGATATTAAAAAAATCATTTTGAAGCACCTTTTATGACAAATAATAGCCTTTTATTGATGCTTCATAATATATGTAACTGGTCTTTCAATGGGGATTTCAATGATTTTCAGCTTTTTACCATTTCAAAAGCAGGTCAGTGAATATCCTTCTATATTACATTTCATCCATATCTCCAGTTATATGAATTACCCCCTAGGGATTCTTGAGAGGACAACTTAGGTGGTTCAGGTGTTGGCATCCAGTAATAACAATAATAGATATCAAAAGTTTATAGCATTATTTCTCTCTTTTCAGTGCTCTTGGTATAAATTCAAACCCTATCCTGCTCCTAAAATAGAATCTGTTAGTTTGCTGAACAACGAAACCCCACATTTTCTTTTGCAAAACCCATAGTTCTCCACCTCACCGTCATATCCTATAGGAGCAAAATTATGCTTTCCTCCATAAACAGCTCTTATACATATATTAACTGATATTCAATAAATACAAGTTTACTGATTTTTAAATTTTAGGGAAAAAATAGATTACCGTGAAGAATCATAATCAAAATTATCCTACATTCCCAGATGCCAGAGATAAACAGAGGGAGATTTGTCCTGTATATCCTCCTATTCTCTACCCTATACCTGGGTTTCTCAGTCTCAGCACTATTGACACTTGAGGCTGGATGATTATTTGTCGTGATGGGGTTTGTCTGTGCACTGTGGGAAGCTGAGCAGCAGCCTCCACCCCTCAGATGCCAGCAGCACCTCTTACTAGTGACAATCAAAAATGTCTCCAGACAGTATCAAGTGTCTCTTGGGAGTAAAATCATCTCTAGTTAAGAAGCACCTCTCTTGGACTTCCCTGATGGTCCACTAGTTAAGAATCCACCTGCCAATGTAGGGGACATGGTTTCCATCCCTGGTCCGGTAGAGCCCATGAACCGTGACTACTGAGCTCATAAGGCTGCATCTACCGAGGCCCGCGTGTCCTACAGCCCATGCCCCACAGCAAGAGGAGCCACTGCAATGAGAAGCCCTCACACCACAACTAGAAAGCAGACCCTGCTCGCAGCATCAAAGACCCAACAAAGCCAAAAACAATACATAAATTAAAAAAAAAAAAACTCTCAGAAAAAGAACCACCACTCTATACATGCGCTGTGCTGTACTTAGTCACTCAGTCATGTCCAGCTCTCTGCGACCCCATGATCTGTAGCCTGCCTGGCTTCTCTGTCCATGGGCATTCTCCAGGCCAGAATACTGGAGTGGGTTGCCTTGCCCTCCTCCAAGGTATCTTCCCAACCCAGGGATCAAACCCAGGTCTCCTATATTGCAAGTCCACTCTATACATATATGTGTATAATTTTCTATAAAAGCAAAATCATCCTGTAAAATAAAATATAAAACTGTAGGTTTGTAATTGAGTAAACGAGTTTAAACCTAATCATTCTACTCCTAAATATACTGACAAGCATTACATAACCCCACAATATAGTATACACTGCAAACTATACATAATGACCACAATTCACATTTCTTACCGCATTTTTTCCTTTATAATTTCCTTGTCTCACTTGATCATTGCAACAGTCCTATAAGGCAGGCATTATTATGAGTCTCATTTTACAGATGAGGAAACTGAGGTTAAACGATAAGATTCGACGGAAAGAACAAAGACTTCAGAATCAAACTGACTCTGCATTTCATACCTGACTCCTCCAACTCCCAGCCACGCACCCTTGGACAAATCACTTTATCTCACCAAGCTCACATTTCTCTGTTTGCAAAATGGGGGTTAAAAATAGCTACTTTGAAGAACAATCATAAACTTTACAGGGGAAGGAGGAAGCATGCCTGGCACACAATGACCACTCAATCGATGGCAAAGAGGGTGAACTTTCCCAAATCACATGTGAGTAAGTGATGGTACCAAGACTCAAGGCCTCTCCTCCTATTTGATCCCTTTTTCCTTCTCCCTTCACAATGTTCACCTCCATCCTCTTCTCCATACATCATGCCTGCTGTTGACAATGAAAATTAAGCCATAAGACCCTGTGGAAAGGCTCTTCTGTCAACATGCCATCTCCATCTTTCCATCTGGGAAGCATTTCTCAAGCTGATCCTTGAGACTCTCTCCTCAAGTGACTCTCTGCCAGAATGATGAGTATCATCCCCCCACAAGCAGGAACTGGTCCTGGTTTGGGTGGTTGGGCATCACCTCAACCTACTGTGGTGAAACCCAATTAGCCACAAAGAACACACACGTCCCAAGCTACATCCTCATCAAAGCTCAGGACATGACATGAGTATGTGATCCCAGGTTTCACTGTTATCATTTAACAATGTTGCTGGGTCCTTGAAGGGTTTGGTCCCTCCTCCATACATTTGCAAGTATCAAGGCACTTGTTCTAAAAGTAGGAACCTGTTGAATTTCCCCACAACATCAGAGTCTTTTCTTAATCCCAGCAACTCCAGACCACACTACTACCTTAGCCTAGCCACACTGTTCCAACAACAAAGTCCAGGGAAGGATATGATTAGTCAAGTGGTGGTCAGGTGATACCATCACTAAGAGATAAGGCATTCTGATTGGCCAGGTATGATGCATGTACACTCTCTGCCTCCAGTTGAGATGTAGGGATTAGCCACACCTGGATCTCATATCCCTTCTTAGGAAAGTGTGATGCTCTTATCAGACATCAGGAAACAGGGCTGCAAAACAGACATACCCATTAGGCACCCACCTGACTGTCTAGAGTAGACATTTGAATCTTCTTATGTTTTCGAAGAGGAAGGGGAAAAGTGACTTGCTCTGGGTCACACGGTAAGTAGTGAATCCTGCTTCCATTCTAAAGCTTATTCCACTGCATCATGCCACCTCTATTAAAACTTTCATAGACACAATGGAGTATTACTCAGCCATTAAAAAGAATACATTTGAATCAGTTCTAAGGAGATGGATGGAACTGGAACCGATTATACAGAGTGAAGTAAGCCAGAAAGAAAAACACCAATACAGTATACTAACGAATATATATGGAATTTAGAAAGATAGGGATGATGACCCCGTATGCGAGACAACAAAAGAGACTCAAATCTATAGAGTGAACTGTTGGACTCTGGGGGAGAGAGGGAGGGAGAGGGTGGGATGAGATGGGAGAATGGCATTGAAACATGTATACTATCATGTAAGGAACGAATCGCCAGTCGATGTCCGATGCAGGATGCAGGATGCTTGGGACTGGTGCAAGGAGAGGACCCAGAGAGATGGTAAGGGGTGGGAGATGGGAGGGGATTCGTGTCTGGGAACGCATGTACACTCGTGGTGAATTAATGTCAATGTTTGGCAAAACCAATACAGTAATGTAAAGTAAACTAAAGTTAAAATAAAAATTAAAAAATAAAATAAAAAAATAAAATAAAACTTTCATAGAGACTTCTCTGGTGGTCCAGTGGTTAAGACTCTGCACTCCTAATGCAAAGAGTGCCAGTTCCATCCCTGGTCAAAAAACTAAGATCCCATAGAGTAGCCAAAAAAAAAAAAAAAAACCTTTCACCATTTTGTACCACAATTATCTAAGCATCTGTCTCCTTAGTATGCCTCTATGTCCTTGCTACTTTTCATACCTAAATAGGCTTCACTAAAGAGTAATTTTTTAGTGCAAGTCAAAGCTGTGAAAAGGGAGACTTCACACACAGTATCACAAGGGACAGCTTCTCTTAGCAGTGTAAAGGTTTAATTGTTTTCCCAATGATTCAGCCTGAGAACAGGCATATGTGGACAGCTTCCTTCCCCCAACCTCACTGACCTTATCAAATATTTTTTTTTCCTTAAGCAGAATGAGAAACAACTGACAAAATGAATGAAAATACAGAAAGAAGGAAGATAAGAAGAAGGAAACCCTGGGAAATAGGTTTTAAGAGATCAGAGATTTACCAATTATAGCATAGACAAATGGTTAAGTCCCCTCATGTATAAAGAGCTTCTAGAAGTTGATAGAATGGCATTGAAACATATATAATATCATATATGAAACGAGTCACCAGCCCAGGTTCAATGCATGATACTGGATGCTTGGGGCTGGTGCACTGGGATGACCCAGACGGATGGTACGGGGAGGGAGACGGGGGGTTCAGGATGAGGAACACGTGTATACCTTTGGTGGATTCATGCTGATGTATGGCAAAACCAATACAGTATCGTAAAGTAATTAACCTCCAATTAAAATAAATTAATTTATATTAAAAAAAAAAGAAAGAAAAATCCAACCTCACACTTCCCTGGCCGTGTAATGCAGTGCAGCGGGCACAGGCTCAGTCCCTGGTCAGGGAATTAGGACCCTGCTTTCCACATGATGTGAACTTAAAAAAAAAGAAAAGAAAAGAAAAAAATGCAACAAATGAAGAAGAAAATAGGCATAGGCAAAGGATCTTAAGAGAGAGTTCACAGAAAAGAAAATACAGATCCTATTCATATATTAAAAAGATTTTCCATCTCACTCATATAGAAATTTAAATTAAAATTCATACTGAGACATGTCCATAGACTGACGAATGGATAAAGAAGATGCAGTATATATATACAATGGAATATTACTCAGTCATTAAAAAAGGAGTGAAACTGCGTCATTTGTAGTGATGTGGGTGGACCTAGAGTCTGTCATACAGAGTGAAATAAGTCAGAAAGAGAAAAACAAATATTATTTATTAACACATATATGTGGAATCTAGAAAATGGTACAAATGAACCTATTTGCAGAGCAAAAATAGAGATGCAGAAGTAGAGTACAAGCATGTGGACACAATGGGGAGGGGAGGGTGGGACCAACTGGGAGAATAACACTGACTTATATACACTGCTGCTGCTGCTGCTGCTGCTGAGTCGCTTCAGTCGTGTGCGACTCTGTGCGACCCCATAGACAGCAGCCCACCAGGCTCCCCCGTCCCTGGGATTCTCCAGGCAAGAACACTGGAGTGGGTTGCCATTTCCTTCTCCAATGCATGAAAGTGAAAGGGAAAGGGAAGTCGCTCAGTCGTGTCGGACTCTTCGTGACCCCATGGACTACAGCCTACCAGACTCCTCTGTCCATGGGATTTTCAAGGCAAGAGTACTGGAGTGGGGTGCCATTGCCTTCTCCCGTATTTACACTACCATGTGTAAAATAGATGGCTAGTGGGAAGCTTCAGTGCTCTGTGATGACCTAGAAAGGTGGGATGGGGGAGTGGGAGGGAGGTTCAAGAGGGAGGGGATATATTTATACTTATAGCTGACTCATGTTGTTGTACAGTAGAAAGTATTAATAACACAATATTGTAAGGCAATTATATTCCAATAAAAAACAAATGAAAAAAACAAATAAAAATAAAAGGAAATTTTACATTTAAAAATTCATACTGAGGAATGTATCCATATTGGTTCATTAAATGTAACAAATGCACCCATCAACGCAAAACATTACTGATAAGGGAAACTATAAGCAGGGGTGAGTATATGGACTCACTGTACTATCTGCTCAATTATTCTGTAAATCTAAAACTGTGATAAAATAATAAAGTCTGTTAATTATTTTTAATCATACTAACATACTAGTTTTTTTACATATCAGAGTGACAGGAACAATACCCAAGAGATGACAACACACACTATTGATGTGTGAGAAGACAGGCATTCACATATCTCTAAGGGGACTGTAAATTAATACAATTTCTACGGAGAAAAACTTGGTAATATTTATCAGAAGGCAACCTTTGGCCCATCAACCCCACTTTTGGAGTTCATGCTCAGGCAAACTCACAGTTGTGAAATGATATGTGTACAAAGTAACCATTTTTAGCAAAGACTGGAAACATCCATCAATAGCAAATTGGTTACATAAATTATGGTGAGTTAAATCAAAACTACTGTGAGGTATCACTTCACACAGGTCAAAATGGCCATCATCAAAAAGTCTACAAATAATACATGTTGGAGAGGGTGGTTCCAAAAAAGAACCCTCCTACACTCTTGGTGGGAATGTAAACTGGTACAGTCATTATGAAGGGAAGTAAATCAGAGAAAGACAAATATCATATGATATCACTTATATGTGGAATCTAAAAAAAATGGGGTACAAACAAATACAAAGTAGAAATAGAGTTCAGTTCGGTTCAGTCGCTCAGTCGTGTCCGACTCTTTGCGACCCCATGAATCGCAGCACGCCAGGCCTCCCTGTCCATCACCAACTCTGGGAGTTCACGCAAACTCACATCCATCGAGTCGGTGATGCCATCCAGCCATCTCATCCTCTGTCGTCTCCTTTTCCTCCTGCCCCGAATCCCTCCCAGCATCAGAGTCTTTTCCAATGGGTCACCTCTTTGCATGAGGTGACCAAAGTACTGGAGTTTCAGCTTTAGCATCATTCCTTCCAAAGTACAGATGTAGAAAACAAACTTACGGTTACCAGGGGATAGAGGGAGGGATAAATCAGGAGACTGGGCTTGGGATTGGAACACCACTATATATAAAATAGATAACCAATAAGGACCTACTGTGTGACACAGAGAACTCTATTCAGTACTCTGTAATGGTGTATATGAGAAAATAATCTAAATAATCTAAAAAGAGTGGAGAGATATATATGTGTGTGTAACTGATTCACTTTACTGTACACCTGAAACTAAAACATTGTAAATCAACTATACTCCAATAAAAATCATTTTTAATTTATTTTTTGTTTGTTTGTTTTTATTTTTTTTAATTGAAGGATAATTACNAGGATAATTACAATAAAAATGTTTTAAAGAAAAAGAAATTGGATAAAGATGAATGACAAAAAAAAAAAAAACCTGTACCTGCACCTCAACGTTCATAGTAGCACTATTGAAAATAGCCAATAGTTCCCTGCCTAGGAATTGCCTTGAGGCTCAGTCTGAGCAGGGAAGATACAGTAATCGGGGTTTCCTAGTGAGAGTGAGTCCCTAGTGACATCTCCACCGGGTTACCCACTCCATCATCCCAGAGTACACAATCCCAGAGAACAGGTCACAGGGGTCAAGGAAACAAACAAAATAATTACCATCTTCCTTAACAAGGAGCCCTGGGACTGAAATGCCCAAGAGCCCCCAAACTGTAAATACCCTGCTGTGTCCCTGGTTCCCTGTTCACATACCCCAGCAGGGGTGGGAACACATGATTCCCATGCTCCCTGACTGTAGGTATCAGACTTGCCCCAGCCATCAGAGCTGAGTGGTCCCCTCACACCCTTCCTGGTGGCTTAGCAATGACCTCAGGATCTGCTGGGGGCCCGTGGAGAAGGAGTCTGCCAAGACCATAGTCTTGGTGATACCATCCTGGTAAGTCAGTGAAGGATGGAGAAGGGGAGTGAGATGGATGGGATTGGGAAGAGGAACTTCTTTCATCCCTTCCTGGATGGAGAAAGAGAGGAAATAAGAAAAAGAGGAACCAAGACCAATTCTATACTCTCTGACTGGGAGAAAGGTGCAGAGTCACGTGGGGAAAAGCATTTAGGGTCTGTAGATGCAGGGCACCATAAGACACCTTTCTCCAAAACTGAGGTTCTCCAAGTACAGTCCTGGGCCAGCAGCAGCTGTGTCCCCTGAGAACTTCATGTGTACATTAGTTGCTCAGTCATGTCCGACTCTTTTCGACCCCATGGACTGTAGCCCTCTGGGCTCCTCTGTCCGTGGAATTCTCCAAGCAAGAATACTGCAGTGGGTAGCCATTCTCTTCTCCAGAGGGGCTTCCCAACCTAAGGGTTGAAACTGCATCTCCTGCCTTGCTGGCAGATTCTTTACCATCTGAGCCACCAGGGAAGCCTGAGAACTTCCTAGAACTGTTGATTCTCAAGCTGCATCCCGGACACTCCCAGGGCACAGCTACCTGGGTTTTAACCAGCCCGCTAGGTGACACTGATGTACACTTAAGACTGAGAACCACTGCCGTAGAGAAGTCAAAGACTTCAGGTCAACAAACAAAGACAGTTTAAATGTGTGGTCAGGAAGAGGCTCACAGCAGTATAGGCAGTCCAGAGAAACCTGAGCATCACCCTACAAAAACCTCAAACCCTACTCTAAAAATCCTTGAAAAGTAACTAAGTCTCTTCTGGAGACTTCTTTACCACTTCGCCACCTGGGAAGCCCAGTGTTATTTTACAAACTCACTTTTCTTGTCATTACATTAACTACAGAAATAAGCGTATAGTACATCCTGCTTTCTGCCAACTAGATGTTTGTTCACAGCTTCCTTGTTGCTATGGAAACTGTTTATCTCTGAATAGTCTGGGCTGGGTCTGGGAGTTTTTATTTTGAATACACTTTTTGAATAGCTGTGTGACACAACAGTGTGTATTTTACTGAGGGTGCAAAACTATTTCGATGGAAAGTGATAGTTTGTCTAGAACATATGAAAATTTCTTGTCTGCAAAGTGACTGCTGAGAGCAAATATACTTCCAAAATGCCATTAGCTTTAAAGCTCCAGAGAGTCTTTTGTTACCATGAAAGCTCCCTTTAAAAATGCCACTTAACTAGCTTTCTGGCTTCATCCAAAGTTTCCATTTTCCCTAAAAATACACAGACTGCTGTACCAAATGCTTGAGACCAGAAGGTTACTCACTAGCCTTCCTCCTCAGCTGAATTGAAGTGAAGTTTAACTGTTAGTCGCTCAGTCATGTCCAGCTCTTTGATAACCCATGGACTGTAGCCCACCAGGCTCCTCAGTCCATGGAATTCTCCAGGCAAGAATACTGGAGTAGGTTGTCATGCCTTTCTCTAGGGGATCTTCCTGACCCAAGGATCGAACCCGAGTCTCCCGCATTGCGGGCAGATTCTTTATCATCTGAGCCATCAGGGAAGCTGCAGCTGAGTTGAATCAATTTAAGTAATCCCCAACCTCATTGTGCTGATTGTAGTTGCTGCTGCAATTACATTCTTTAACTAATACGGTGTCATTTAAAAAACTATATGAGAAAGGAGGAAGGAAGGACGGAGGAAGGGAGGAAGGGAAGGAAGGAGAAGGGAAGAGATAGGAAATTGTGCCTTCACAAAATCCAGATTGAATGCTTTGTAAAGACTTAATAAGAAAAAAGAATCATTAAAAACTACTGTCAAATTTGATGTGACCAAGGTACTTGAAGATGACTTAGATGTAAAATTGTAAAACTTCAGAAAGGATTCTGCACCTGAACTGTTTTGCAAAGCTCCTTACTTCTTTGTTCCACATTCGTGAAAAAAAAAAAAAAAAAAAAAGAGGATAGATTTCAGCCTATGTGTATTGCTGAGGCAAGGTGCTTGATAAAGATCCACCATCAATTTATTCATACTCAGAGAAAAGACCTCGTTCTCCATCAAAAAACCTTAAGCCATACTTAAGTTACAGTGTGGAAAGTATGTTTGTGTACACTTATGATCCCACACTGTTAGAGGAGCTTTCAGCACTGATCCCCACCACAATAAATGCTGCTGCTGCTGCTGCTGCTACTAAGTCACTTCAGTCATGTCCAACTCTGTGCGACCCCATAGACAGCAGCCCACCAGGCTCCCTCGTCCCTGGGATTCTCCAGGCAAGAACACTGGCTTGCCATTTCCTTCTCCAGTGCATGAAAGTGAAAAGTGAAAGTGAAGTCGCTCAGTCATGTCTGACTCCTCGAGACCCCATGGACTGCAGCCTACCAGGCTCCTCCATCCATGGGATTTTCCAGGCAAGAGTACTGGAGACGGGTGCCATTGTCTTCTCCATACAATAAATGAGAGGGAGTCTATTGAGTTATCACCTGGTATCAGATCATAGAGTGTCCCTAAGGAACTTGAGGTTCACCGGAAGCAGAGGAAGAGTGTTATCCCTCTATGTATCCCTAGTTATTAAACCAAAATTGATGCTAAAACTGCATCTTGTTGGTGGAGGGTGAAAGGAAGCAAGGGAGGAAAGAGAGAAAGTTAAGGGGAAAAGAAGAAAGCAAAGATGATCAGGTATGGGTTTAATCTCTCTCAATTTTGTTTTCTATGAAGCTTTCTTTCACTGAAGAGACATAGTGGTTTATGAACAATATCCAGCTATCTCGCAACAACTCAGTTAGACCTTTGAGACTGTCTCACACATGGATGGCTTTCTTTAAGGAAACAAAGATTGACAAAGGGGAGCTATAAGGAGTCCATGGATTTTCCCAGAATGTACAGATCTGCAGGGAGCTGAGATGGAGCTCCATTTCTGACTCCCAGATTTGTTTTTTTTCTTTTACCTTATATTTTGTATTGGGGTATATCCAATTAACAAACAACGTTATGATATTTTCAGGTAAACAGGGAAGGGACTCAGCCATACATATACATGTATCCATTCTCCTCTAAACTCCGTTCCATCCAGGCTGCCACAAACACTGAACAGAGTTCTATGTGCTATACATTAGGTCCTTGTTCTTTATCCATTTTAAACTCAGTAGTGTGTACATGTCCATCCCAAGCTCTTTTCCCTTCCCTCTACCCTTACCCCATCCCAGGCAACCATAAGTTCGGTCTCTAAGTCTGTAAATCTCTTTCTATTTTCTAAGTTCATTTATATCATTTCTTTTTCTATTCCACATATAAGGAATGTCATCCAATGGTTCTTCTCCGTCTGACTTACTCACTCAGTGTGACAATCCATGTTGCTACAAATGGCATTACTTCATTCTTTTCAATGGCTGAGTAATATTCCATTGTACTTATACACGTACCACATCTTCTTTACTCATTCCTTTGTTGATGGACATCTAGGTTGCTTCCATGTCTTGGCTATTGTAAACAGTGCTGCAATGAACATTACAGTGCATATATCCTTTTGAACCATGTTTTTCTCTAGATACATGCCCAGCAGTGGGGTTTCCGTGTCATATGGTAGCTCTATTTTTAGTTTTTTAAGGAACCTCCCTACTGTTTGCCAGGCTTCCCAGGTGGCACTAGTGGTAAAGAACCCACCTGCCAATTCAAGAGATGTAAGAGTCAGGGGTTCAACCGATGGATCAGGAAGATCCCCTGGAGAAGAGCATGGCAACCCACTCCAGCATTCTTGCCTTGAGAATCCCATGGACAAAGAAGCCAGGCAAATTACAGTCTTTATGGTCACAAAGAGTCAGACACCACAGAAGCGACTTAGAACACACGTACACATACTGTTCTCCATAGTGGCTGTGCCAATTTACATTCCCACCAAAGTGGAGGAGGGTTCCTTTCTCTCCACACCCTCTCTGGCCCTTACTGCTTGTGGATTTTTTTTTTTATGCTAGCCATTCTGGCTGGTGTGAGGTGATACCTCATTGTAGTTTTGATTTGCATTTCTCTAATAATTAGCAATGTTGAACATCTTTTCACGTGCTTCTTGGCCATCTGTATGTCTTCTTTGGAGAAATGTCTGTTTAGGTTTACTTCCCATCTTTTGAATGGGTTGTTTGTTTTGATGCTGTTAAGCATCATGAACTGTTTGTAATTTGGCAATAATCCCTTGGCACACATCAAATCACATCATTTGCAAATATTCTCTCCCAATCTGTGGATTGTCTTTTCTTTTTGCATATTGTTTCCTTTGCTGTGCAAAAGCCTTTGAGTTTAAGTAGGTCCCTGTTGAAGTCCTTTAATGGACCGGAACCTGGTGGTCCAGAGTCGATGATAAGAAAGTGAAAGAGAGAAAGAGAGAAAGACAGACAGACACGGGGACCCAAGCTCTGATGGAGCAAAGGTGCTTTAATGATCTTTCTGTGAGTATATATAGGCTGTTGTACAAGAAATTTCTTTCGACAATGATAAAGATCAGAAAACCAAATGTACAGCAACCATTACCAAGGGAACAGGGATTAATAATGGTCACAAGACCAGGGGATAATCCACATCTCAAGAAAGAGGATCGAGACTAAGCAGTTTTGTCATAAGGAGAATGTTTACTGAAGGAGATTCAAGCCTGTCTCATCCTATGACCTCAGTCCTGGGAGCGGCGTGCCGTACCACTGGTTGCTGGCAACAGAAACTGATAAGGAACACAGGATTTATGAGAAACAGCATGTAGGAATCCTCCTGTTAAACATTCCCTGATAATTCCCCCTTATTTATTTATAATATTTGTAGAAAGGGTTCTGACCATTTGAGTTTGTTTAGTTTTAACAATTTTTGTATGATGGCAATGGTAAATAACAAATATAATTATCAAGACAATTACCACAATTACAGTTCCAGACCCGATGGTGTGAGTAATGCTTTGAAACCATCTCGTGGGTCTAACCCAGATAATTGATCAGCTAGTTGTTCAGCTAAAGTTTTCAAATTAGTGGAAGAGGGCAGATTTTTAGGAAAGGTTTCAAAGATTTATTTTTGTAATAATTGTACATTCAGAAAAGCATTATCATGTATGTTTTGTAAATGAAATTTGATTTGTTCCCAATTGTAGGCACTATGATTGAACTGAACAGGAGTAACACAAAATTGAGAATTCCAATCACATTTTAGCATCACCTGTTTTTGTACATCTATTAATTGGTCTCCAACCCATTTGATGGCTGTTTTTAGTTCCTGTATTTCATCTCGAATATCCTCATCTATCTGAGCCTGAGTGGCCCACATAGTATGAGCATCCTTAGTCCAATTTTGGATAAAATTATGTGTTTGAGTTGAGGTTTGTAAAGCAACACCAGTGACAGCAGCAGTGGTGCAAATAGCTATTAAAATCCAAAAATGCCAAGAATCAGCCATCCAATGAATTGCTTAGATCACTGGAGCAGTTTAGTAAGTAACCAGGAAGCAAGTCCAGCCATGGGACCTGCTTCCCAGGCCCGCTGGAGATTTATTGGTAACCACAAACTACATGGAGATCAAAGAATCTACAGGGATTTATTTCTTAAGAAAACAGAAGAGTTAAGACAAGTATATAATTTGCAATTTATACAAGTTACAGAATGTAAAGTCTTCTTTAATTGTAAACTTCCTATAGCTAGAACAAAAGGGGAACACAAGCTTGTATGAAATATGATTGATTATAACAAAAGAAATAGTTTCTATGACTACGATTCATCCCTATGAAATGTCCAGTCCAAGTTCCAAGTTCTTTGGTGCTCACAGCAAGTTTCCAGATGTCCCATTGTTCAGGCCCAATCTGTTTATCGAGGACGATTTGAGGACGAGGGCGGGGGGGCCATTCCACGTTCAAGCCACCCAAGAAGTCCTCTGTCATGGTAATGCTATATTGTAGTGTTAGTAACCTATGCTACTTGAGTAGCATAGTCACACATAGTGCTGTTAATACCATCTGAGCAGTTAGATACGCACATACCATGGGGTCCCCAATTAACAGTGGTGTAATTGGCCATAAACATTAATTTCCCTGATTTAGTTTGACATTTATCTCAATAAACAGGAGTATATTTAAAGTCTTTTTAAGTAAACCCCTTACATTCTAACTTTTGTATGTATTGACATGTAGTATTGACATGGTTTTTATAAAAGGACAGGGCAGTAAACAGTCCAAGCAATATGTGGAAGTTCCTTTTTGGAGGCAGGATGAAAGCCCATGTTTGTCGACTAACATTAATACATAATTTTGTTGGGCCCATGCATAAAGGAAGGATTTCATAGCCTAGAGAAATGTTAATTAGTCTTCCTTCTTCCTCAGGATGAGAGGGCCCCTCCAAGCTCCAAAGAGGGGGCATATGTGTTGAGTCATTAGTGGATGAGATTGGTCTTATATCTGTCCATTCTATAACCTACAATAAAAGGAGGGGGGGGTTAGGTATATAAGCCCAATAAGTGTGATCAATCAAGTCAACCTGAGCAGGGTAAGCAAAAGCAAGCAAAGAAAGCAGAGCGACAAAAATATTTTCAGGATTCCGAGGCATTCAATGTTGAGAAATCAGATTTTCAGCTTGATTAGTAAGGGTTTTTATCTGTCCCCAAGTAGGGAGATCATAAGGTCGATGCTGTCGAGTGCAGCGTTTTTTGGAAATTTTTAAAGCTGCCATGGCTTGTATTGGAATTTCTTCCTCTTGGGGTTTTTGTTGTTTCATCTCTAGTTTGAATATTGGGGGCCCCCTTAGGTCAAATCTTCCGAAGAGGAAGCCATGTGAGTTCATTGGATCCATCTGGAGAAATACAAGCATACCCCTTTCCCTGCAAGATTAGTTCCCTAAATTCCCATTGATTAGTTAACCCGTCTTGATACCAAATGGGCAAAAGAAGGGAGGTGTCCTTCAGTGTCTCGAAATGCTTTTCTGCTTTTGTCAAAATACCTCCTTGTGGTAAGTTTAAAAAATATAAAACAAATAAAGCTATCTTAACAATAGTTATAGGCTTAAAGAATATATTGCATTGGAATCTAGTAAAGTCTCTTCTGTTGATAAGGAGGATAAAAGCGTTCCTGTGTATTCCCCCTTATTTAATCTTTTATTTGTAGTTTCAGTGTGTAATGTGTTTAACTATGTCTTGTGTTTGTGGATTATAAGGAATGTCTGTAATCTGTTTAATAGAGCATGAATGTAAAAATTATTTGAACTGCCTAGAAATATAGGCAGGGCCATTGCCTGTTTTTATAGAATTAGGTGTTCTCATTATTGCAAAGTAAGCTAACAGGTGGGTTATAACATGTCATGTAGCTTCACGTCGGAGAGGTGTGGCCCATATTTGTATCAACTGAGACATGAAGAAGGAAGAGAAAGAAAGTTCAAGGCAATAAGTTACATCCATTTGCCATAAAATTCTCTTTCATTTGTCATAACCTTTTTTATATTTTTGTATTCATCATTTTATTTGCCATTTCTTATATCCTTTTATTAAAAGCATACATCTTACTTTTCTTCAGCAACTATGAAGTGTCTTGTATTAGCATTTTATAGATTGGTGAA